>WAAG01015803.1:6936-46461 GCA_013390105.1 Tichodroma muraria | reverse complement strand
AACCTGAGAGCTGCTCTGTCATTGAAACTTGTAAGAACTTGGAGATTCACCACTGCTTCATGTTTCTCCAAAGAGAAACAATCAAACTTTATATTGCAGAATAATTTCTCCAAAGTCCTGTTCTGTTCCTGTTTTGCTGGTGTTCTAATACTACAGCAGTGTCTGCTGTTAATAGGGAACCCAGGCTCACAGGGAAACAGGTACATTGTGGCAGCAGCAAAGTTGTCAACCATCACTCCACAATCCAAACTCTTCAATACCCAGGTGGGCCCACATATGTGCTAATATTTGTTAGCACATAACTTTATTAATCAAGCTGTCAGACTGACTCAAAGCCTTTTCCATTCAATTTTTATGTCTTCTGAATTGCCCAACTTCATTTTTCCTGTATGAGCTCTGCCCGTCATTATCAAGAGCAGCACTTTCTGGAGTAATCTGGAAGAAACTTTGTGATTCCTTTGCCTTCCATTTATAATGCTTTATTTTAATTAAAACTTGATTTTTTCAATCTCCCTGCACTGTAAAAATATTATTGAAGGAGTGTGTGTTCCACTCAGGTAAGGCAGAATTGTTCCTCCTATTATTTATTTGTGAAATTCCAATAGTGTTTGCTTTATTTAATGGGTGCACAAATTACTTCCCAGGGGAGGCTGCAGATTTAATAAAAGTTATGTCCCTTGGCCGAATTCTCTTCTGTCTTGATTTCTTGTTAGCCATTCATCCTTGTGCAAAGTGTATATCCACAATTAGGAGGAGTATATATTTGGGATTCAGTAGCATTTTACCTTCATCCACAAAAACCTACAGTGACCCAAAAGTCAGGCCAGCAGTACTGTACTTCTGTCCAAAGCTGTCTTTTGGTGTGTCCCACTTGCAGGAATGACTGGCATTCCTGGAGTGTAGAACTATACAACCCTTCCAGATGTACAACAGCCCTGCAGGAATAGACAAGTCATGATGGAGAATCAAAATCCTCACCAGTGGAGACCAAGCTGGTAAGACCTAGAGCAACACTTCCACAAGCACTTCAGGGAAGTTTACACACTTAGGTCCCCATAAAGAACTTTTGTGGTTGAGATTTTGAAGGGAACAGAGAGTCCCTTGGTGGAATTGTGCAGGAGTGAGCATACATCGTAGCCAGTGGGCTCCTACTGTGATCCTTCTGTGATGGAAACAGGTCTCAGACCACGATTCCACTAAAGGAATCATCAAGGCACTAATAACTGCAGGTATTTGCTTCTCTGACATTTGTGTCTGCCCCTGCCAGTGCTGCTGCAGGCTGGCCCTTCAGTCTATCAGCTTAAAAAATAACCCTGGGGGTAAGTAATGTGCTGACTTTTCAAAGCTGGACAAGTTTTTCAATCACTCCCACAAAGAGCTGGGTTGTCTTCCCTGATGGAGTGTTGCATTGTGATTTGGGGACTGGAGATTTGTGATCAAGGTGGATAGAGAAGGATAGAGAGGGGCTCTGTGATTTTGCAACCCATCTTCTTGGTGGTTATGTTCCAGATATGGGAACATATTCTGACTGAAGCAGATTTACTGGGGTGCTCAAGAGAGAATGACTGTTTTGTAGTCAACGTATAAGGGGTGAGTTACCATATAACATGCACAGGAACTACAAAACGAAATATCCAAATGTATGACTGCCTCTCTTCATCCTTAAAACACACTCTAAAATATTACTTCATGAGAGGCTGCAAGAAAGAAGCCAGAGCAAAAGGAAAAACTGGAATAATTCACAACTGTCATTTAGAAAGTGACGCAGTATGTCAAAGAAGTAGAGACTTTATGAAAGCCAACTACGCACTGCAGTCATTTATGTTTAGTAGAGCTTGTAACTCTTGCTATACGTAGGATAGCAAATAATTAACATAAAACTGGTTAGTTATTACTTGGGCGTGGAGCCAAACCATGTTATGGCTGATTTACTGTAAAGGCTTATCTGCACTCGAGCTGTTCCCACCCTTGTTCTGGTACCAGCATGGCTTCACTTGTGGTAACAATTGCAGGAGCTCTTGTTCGACCAGGCAGGGGCACTTTTACTGCCATGTGGCCTAATCTGGTTGTGCAGTCATGTGTGCAGAGAGCAGCGTACGGGTGTACGTTTTACAGCTCTTCCTTAGAAATGGCTTTAATATGCACACCAACAGTCAGCACATAAAAATCATTTCCAACCAGTGATTTGGGGATATAGGAAAGACAGATTTCAAGGCTTGTTATTATGCTACTGTGATGGGCTTTAAAAAGGAAACATTTTTCCTAGCATGTTATAAATATCTCATCATGCCATTACGATCATGGGCTAGGAAACCATCACGGCTGTGCACGAGAAAGACAACACTGCAGTAACATAAAATCTCTCACTCTCTCTTGTTTTCCTGGTAGATCGTTGCAAGAAGGAAAATTTGCTTTTGTCCAGACATCTTCTTGCTCTTTTATTATACATCAGAATCTTTTTTTGTTTCCCTTAGAAGCTGAGTTTATGGTGTGTTCTATGCTGTGAAGCACATGGAAATACAGGCAGTCCCTGCTTGAGAAGGCTCCTTACTCACTGATCTGCTCCAAGGCTACGTGCTCACAGGGAACCCGGGCTTGGGTTTGGTGATTAACCCAACACATGTACATGTCTCAGAGGACTCAGGCATTTGAGAACATAAGCTTAAGTTTCTAAAAGTAAGCAAGGAGTTAAACAATAAATCACATCAGGTAGCCTGTTTATTACCACATGGCCATTTCCACTGCTGTTCTCCATAAAGTTGTGCCAGCACTTTCATTTTAAACATTGTTTTTCATTAGTTTATATAATACAGCTGTAAATATTTTTTCAGGGTCAAACTTGGAATTTAAAGGGAGAAGCTAGGGAAAAAACACACCCCTGACTACTCTGCTTTTGAACGATGTAAAAGTGAAACTGCTGGGGGTATTGCATGGGATCGGTATGTCCATCTCAGTAAAAGCTTTGGATTAACAAGTGGAGGATGTACAAAGCCATCTCTGCAGATGTCCTCCATGAGGCAGATGTCCTGGAAGAGGCCAGGGAATGAGCCTGTGTATTGAATCTTGAACTAGAATGGAAGAGCTCAATAAACAAAATACCAGTATAGTAATGCTGAAGAAATATAATTAGTCACCACATTCTTGACTTGTGCTCTCTGGTATTTCCATTGTAAACATGGATTATTTTCATCAAGCATAAGGACAACCGTGGATCCAACTGTGTGTCCTTGTGTAAGTGACAACATCAAGGATCTGATCACTGAGGTTGACATCATACAAGACAACTAAACCTAACAGCCCAGTAGAAAACTAGCCTCTTTTTTACCCAGCCTGCCTAGTTTCTGCCAGGTTAGTGAGCTCAGTTACTCTGGTGAAGCCTCCAAATGCTAGAGCCAACACAAGCAAAGACCCTCTTGACCGCACCAGCTGAGGTAGCTCAGTCCCTTTGCATCACCAACCTGGGGGGACATTTTGTTGGTAGCAGTGTTCAGCAGCTGTTTCTCCTTCCTTGTCCTGGACCCCATGCCACCTGTCTGTGGGGCTGGCACAGCTGTTTGTGCAGCCAGGCAGTGAGCTGTGCAGGGGAACATCCCTGTGCTGGGCTGTTTCCTGAGGCAGTTTACTGCATGGCTACACAAACAGTCGGGCTGGTGCAACTCAGGAGGCTGCAGGGAGGCATGCAGGATCAGCTGACGGAGACAGGGTAAACAGCGACTGCTATAGCCAATTCCAAAGCAGTAGTGAGACCAGAAGCCAAACCACAGGCTCAAGTTGTTTACAGTTCTTTCCATTGGCTTCAGTGAACAAGAGTTAGTCCCCCTATTGCAACTCCAAATCCTGGTAAGACTGAAATCAGTGAACAATTCTTTTCCCCATGATTTCAACTGATTTGTATTCAGAGTAAAAAACTTACCTAAGTTTTGATGTTATCTGTGAAGGTCCCATCTGAGGGCATTTGGAGTGTGTGCTAAAAGACCATTTGGGTAGCAACCCATAGATTTTTATCCCACTTCCTGACTCATTCACCATGGCCTCTGTTGTGACTAGGGATGATGTAAAATAATATGAAAGAAAGTTCCTTCAATCTGAATCACAGGGGAAATAAAAAACCATGGTCAACTGAGGCTCATATGCATCCAGCTCAGCTGAGAACATAGACTGCGAAAAAAAGCACCCGATGCCTGGGACATGTCCACTGAAAGAGGGCATCCAGTCTTCTTCTTCCTCATGCTAGGCCACTTACTCTGTGATTGTGTTGTTCTAGGACTTGTGCAGAGAAGGTCCCGTGTTGGGTCCCTAAAAGCCATCATGGACTTGACCATCTGGGTAGGTCAGTACATCCATAAAAAGCCTCTTACATTAAACCAAAATGAAGAACAGCTCTCCAAATCCATCAAAGTAAGTCCAACATGTGGGTGTTAATATAATGGGCCCTTTAGATGTGTAGCTCTTGTCTACAGCAGGATTACTAAAACTTCATTTATTTTTGACTTATTTTAGATCTAGGTGCCCACTATCCAGTGCAAGTATCAAAGTTTTGGCCAGGAACGCCCTGGGCGTGGAGATACCGAATAATAATTCCTGTGTGAACCTGTGAGGGCTTGGTTCTTTGGAAGGAGGTTTCAAGCACTTCTAGAAAAAAACAGAGAAAACAACTTGATGTCTCTAGCAGGAAGATTTGTTTTGCAGTCCCTGTATCTGAAAAATGCCTACAATTACACCTAACCTAACAAAAGCTCTGAGGCTTGATTAGTGTGTGCAAAGCCCATCAGCGTGTACATGGTGAAGTCTACAGCCCTGAGAAAGGAAGGAATGAAGTGGCCCAATAACTCTGCAGTGAGTCAGTAACGTTACCCAATCTATAGTACAGCTGTGCCACACGAGATACTTGCTATAAACACACTGCCTTATCACTTGTTTGTTGGAAAGGGTGAACTGGTTCAGCTAAAATAAGAGCAGGAATAAACCTGTATCCAACAGCACTTCCATCTTACCTCCACTTATACTCCAGCGCTCCCTGTCCTGAGTGAAATGAACTCCCAGATGGTTTTTTTCCCTTGAAGTATTAATTATTTCCTTGAACAAAAAGAGGGGAGATGAAAATAACCCAGAGAAATGGGGGTTTGTGCAGTGTTTCAGCTAAGGTTTCTAAGCAGTAAATATCAGGGAGCAGCTGCTTCCTTTCTTATGTGAGTCCATGTGGAGGTGACGATTCCCTCTAGATCTCCTCTGGGAAACACTGGATCAGAGCACTATTTAAAAAAGAAATAAAGGATGTGTCAGCAAACAGAGGCGGACTTTGCATTATTCCTGTCTCATTTTCCCCTTTACAGCCCACCAAGTTCCATGGCTGTGTCCATGGGGATTCATGAAACCATCTGACCCACGGAGGCTTTGCTTCCACTGGAGTTACATCCTGCTTCCCACCACCGCGTGGAAAGAAGGGGACCAAACATCGAAGCACAGCACAAGTTGGTTCTCATGTCTGGAGGGACATGTTATGTGTCCTGTGTCACATCACTGTTGCTCATGTGTGAGGGCAAGAGCACCTTGTCACCTCTGGAGGATCCTCCAAGCTCCTTAGAGCTAGGTAGGTGGATGATCACAGAGAGAGATGCTTGGGAAGCGCACAACTCCAGACATCTAAAGACTGCAGGCAACGAGTTCTTTATGTATTATTTTGATGATTATATGGCATTTTTATTGCAGGAGTGATCAGATGTGCTAGAAATTGTACAAACTGATAGGGTAGTATAGTCTCTGTCACTAGGGAACATTTTTAAAAGATAAAAGAGATGAGTCTAGGGGAAGGTAATACTCTGTCTTAGAAATATGTACCAAGGTAATGATGAGAGCTCCTGCACATGCTAATAGATCTCACCCAGAAAAGCACACTTGTAGAAGAATTGTTAATCTTGGCTTTCCTGCTTGGTTATGTTTTGTTTAGAAATCCACTTTTTGAATCAGAAAAAGCTTATCAGAGTAGAAGCAAGAAGGAGGGGAAGGGCTAATCAGTAAGGGGATAAGAAAATAAGAAGATGGGAATAAGGAAGGAACAGAAAGAAAGAAGATGAGTGCAAGAGGAATAGAAAAGCTTATCATTTGAGAACATTAGCGTGGGGAGATTACAGAGGACAGAGTTAGGAGAAGTGCAGTGTAAAGCAGTGATAAAAACAATCACCATTGGTAGTTTAGAAAGAGAATGAAAAACAGCCAGAATTTTAAATGTGTGTGTACATGTACCAACATGCATGTACATGTTGGCTTCTTGAGCTCTAGAGGAATCAGAAAGAAACTGGTGACCAGTGGGACTAAGACAGGAGCACTACCTGAGCAAGGACAGAAGAGGATGCTGCTGCCCCCTCCCACACTTCTTCCCATCAGCAGCCCCCTTTTTTAAGTCTGTTCTTAGAGTAGTTGCTCCTAAGACCACCTGTCTTGACCCAAGCAGTCCTGCACCCCAGTGCTAAGAAATGTACAAAATACAGAGTAAATCAATTTGCAGTTGTCGTTCATTTCAGTGAAGTCCCAAATCAAATCTGGGTCTATATTTGAGTTTTAAGAGGAACTGATGCCAGGGACAGGCATTTCTTAGATGCAGTTTTCCTCACTTACTAAATAGGTCTCCAAAGTCATTTCTCCCTGAGCAGTGCAAGAAAGCCAGGCCTGTCCTTCTGTAAGACATCCCTCCCAAATCTTAGTTTCTTCCTTACTTCCACTAGAAATTACACATCATCCATTCTCTGATTTTTCTCCTTTCCATTTCCTATGCATAGGCACCCTTTGGTCTGTAATCAGTCCTAAGAAAGCTCTTTGGTATTCAGTGATGCCTCTAACTTGGATCACTCTGCGTCCCCTCTACCCCTTCAGAGATGACATTGCCACTGCTTTGGTGCCAACCATCAAGCAGGAATGGGAAACTGATCCAGGTGTAAAGTAATACCCTAAAATTGTGAGATTGGGAGAGGGGGAGGGAGAAGCATGGTCATTTTTAACCTGGATTGATTCCCTTGTCCATACTGCAGCCTCACAGACACTAGCAGCAGTGGAGCAGGCAATGGCAGTGAACTGGTGCTTGAGGGATCTGTGCTGCTGAACATTCCTTGCCCAAAAGACAAGGATGGCCTGCTCAGCCCACACCGTGCTGGCTGGTGGCCTCTGTTGCACTTCTCCAAAATGAACCCTTCCTTCCTCCTTCCATATGAGGACCTCATGGCAGCTAGGGTTGAAAATTTTTAATTCCTGCAGAAAACCAGGGGTGTATAAGCTCGAGGTGACATTGTTGTAGCTGAGTTGTGTTGGCCCATCACACAGATGAGGGTGTGTTTGACTGTGCTGACTGCTCTTACAGCATTATCTTAAGTTTTGTGATATCAGGTGATGTTGGTAGGGGCCAGCTGTTGAAATCAGATGATCATATGTTAATCCCAGCTTTCTTTTTCCTTTCTTAAAGCAAGCTTGTGGCAGCGAAGTAAAGGAAGCCTGACAGCATGGCACAAAGCCTGAAACATTTGAAGGCCCATAAAACACTTCAAATGAACGCGTTTTGTAAAATCTCATTAGTTTTTGAGGCTTGATTCATGACAGCTGAATCCTCAGGACTGGCAATATTCATATAATGTAAAAGAGCTATAAACGTTAAAGAAGTAAAAATGCACAAAGCTTCTACATCAGTCACCAGCTGCAGCCAAGCTATGGCTCATTGGAATTTATTGCAGCGTCTTCAAGCGGAGCAAGTGGTGAAGTGATGCTATTACTTCTGATTACAAATGGACTGGGTAAGAGCATTGGTGCTATAAACACCACATTATAGAATGGGCTGCACAGTACAACACCTACTATATTAATAACATTCAATTCTTCAGATTTAAAAATAGTGCTCTTAGGAAGAAAAGCAATTGCATTCTAGTCTGACACCTAAAAGGAAATGTGAGAAGGAAATAACTGTAACTGGCACAGCTAATAATGGATTATGATGTTACCCTCCTGGGAACTGAGGGGAATTGTCCTGCACTTTAGATTGGAACTAGCCTGCTTTCTCAAACATAAATCTGTGTTAATCTGTCTAAAAGCTAAAAAAAAAAAAAAAAAATGCCCGGGTGAGCTTTTGGTTCCCATGGAGTTCCTCTGTGCCATTTTGATGAAAGAAAAGGATCAGAAACCTGCCTCTATGGTTCATCTGACAGCATCCCTCTGAAAAGAGAGTCAGAGACATCCCTGCTACCTACCCCACACACAATGTCTCCATACCCACTGACGACAAGAAGAGGCTGGAGCAACCTGCCCCTTGGTAGGCTTTACCTAACATAATGATCCCTTGAGGCCTTTGGCAATTCAAAGATTAGAGGGTTCAGCTGAACACAGAAGCTGCACCAATTTAACTTATATCATGGCTTTGATTTGCATTCCCAGAACCAGTTCAAAGTGTGGTTTCACAGGTTCCTAGGTCTCTGTTCCCATCCCCTTGCAAGAGGTCTGTCTCTCCCAGCAGAGCTGGTGGCCCTTGCCCTGGGTGCTCATTTCAGCTGGTTTTGCACAAAAAAACCCACAAACCTTCCCACACACCTGCCTTCATCAGCCACTTGTGGGAGGACACTGGACTTTTGCCCTGGAGGAACTGGGGCACAGGGAGGCTTGTTTCTGCCAGCTCACAGGAGGATGATGACAATAGCACAAGTGCTGAGTAAACACCTGAGGAGGGGACTCCTCCAACAGAGCAGCAAGGGTTGTCAGACCTAGTCAGTCAGCACAGCTGCTCCACAGCCCCGGGGAGTTCAAACCCTTCCTCTCCCACACCCCAGCATTATGCCCAAGCCACATGACTGTGGGATAGCTGGAGAGGAAGGGAATGCTCTCTGTCTCATCCCATGATTTTTTAACTGCTGAAAAGAAAGAAACCAAGATTCAGGCAGGAGGAGCAAAGTGAGGCTTTAGGTATCACTTCCCACTGGTGGATCTCAAAGATATTTTGGAGATAGATAGTTTTAAACCCATTGCATAGACACTGCAGCAATAGTATTGAGTAGGCAGTTGATCTGACAAAGGTCCTCTAGCAAGCAAATGGCAGAACTGGGAAAAGATGTTACCTTTGACCCTTTCCAGTACCCCACTAACTTCACAGTGCCTCCAACTATGAACTCTTCTGGCAAAGACAGACCGTAGTTAAATGCTTGCATCTCCCTCCTATCCCCTATCCAGGCATCAGATTTTAACCAAACCTGTCCTATCCCTGCCTAGGTCCTCTTCTACCACCCAGATCATGCACAAAGGGCCTTACATGACTGCACTTGCCCTCATACACCCTGGAGGACTGAGATGGCATATATTCTGCTTCAAGACACACCAGCTTATTCATTGCAGACCAACCTGCATTTTGGTTAAATTGATGAGACATTACATTTGGGCTACAACAAAAATACCTATGACCTCTGGGAAATAAAATGGCTGATGAGGGGCCTAAAGGTTTGTATAAACCTTTGTCCCATCATTTTTCCAGGCTAAGTAGTGCATGAGCACAGCTGAAGATCCAGCCTATTTTGTAGCTAGTGTAGATTTAATAAATCTGTCTCAACTCCAGTTGTACAATGAGAAGCTATTATAATGGGAGGAAGTCGGCTGAGCTCATATTCTTCCCTGAGACAAAAGTTCTGGGCACAGCTAGATGAGAAAATAGCTACAGATTTTTCTAAAAAGCCAGTGAAATAAAATCACTGGAGGAAGTACTCCAAAACCCTTCGATCCAGCAAACTATGTAGGCAACGAGTACAAGCAAAGATTACATCATTGCCAGAAACAACCAAATAGCCTCATCAAGGTAATTACCAAGTATGAGGCAAACAACTGGATCAGGGTAAGCGTAAATAATGCTAAACCAGAATACTGAGCATGTTATCCTGGAGAACAGAATAGAAGCATTTCAAGGCATAAGTTAATTCATCAGCTCTCACCATTATTCTTGATCAGAAGTGGTTGTGTTTCAATATTGTCTTGGGAAGCTGTGAACATCAAAGTCCAGACATACACACACACATCCAGGTCCACCAGCTCTACCAGGCAGGTATGAATCTCCAGCAAGCAGATGATAACAAATAGCAGGAAGCCCATGAAAATACATCTTAAGCCAGCTCTGGGAACAGGAATCAAAGCCACAGTTTAAGTTACTTTGATTCAGCTCCTGTGTAGAGACTAGAAACTGAAAATCAAAGTGGGGCTTGGTATACCTTTTTAAAGGAGCCAATTCACCACAGCCTAAATGAAAAGAGTTAGTAGCTCCCACAGAAGTGCAGGTACAGTTCTCAGCTGAGATGTGAGAAGCTCTTTTCTCTCTACAGAGCTGGTTACACAAAGAAGTTTACTTTGAAATGTGTGGTGCCACAATGTAATTGCTTCATATAAACTGGTATGCAGGAGCAGTCTCCAAATGAACACAGGGATTCTTCCTGAGTTATTGTTTCTGCTCAGAGAAAAAGGGCAAGAATGCTTCAGCTCGACACCAGGGTACCTGGTGGAGTTGCTAGGCTGTGGGATAGCTCCAGTGGTACCCAGTGGGGCAGGTGACATAGTCAGAAGTCACAAATTTCCATCCAGATGTTCACACCATCAAATCTCTGTGAATCGCCTTTTGGATGTTATCATTGTTCAAGTTACCAGCAAATCACTGTGAAGAAACCAGCTCTCCCCAAAGTAACTGGGTGTAGGTGGCCATCACTGGGGGGATACTTGGCACACCCCAAGTGTGTCAGACAGCTGCAAGTTTTCCAGACAGGCACAACTCTTCCGTGTAACTTTAGCTGCCATTTTCCCAGCTTCATCTTCCTCACCTAGCAGCAGTTCTACAAGTACAAGGATGAGAGGAGAAGCAGAAGGAATTCAATATGGTGTTCTTCTGGTAGAACTGTATTTCATATGTCTTCTCTCCTTGTCATGAGCTTGGGAGAGTGGAGTATGGATGGCCATGATTGGCCTACAGAACATGCTTCAAGGTGTGAAAAAGGCACTTTTCCAAATGCAGTTACCTGAGAGATACTGCATCAGACCGCCTACTTGAAAGAACACAGCCATCACCATCCAGAAAGGTGTTGTCAGGGCAGCATGTGGAAATCCCCAGGTCTTGGAGTATCGTTAGTGTCACCTGTGAGGGTCCCTAATTTCACTGGTCTGGCACAGCTCTTGCTGTTGTTATCCCTGAGCCAAAGCTTCCACTTAAATACAACCAGGTCCAGGTAAGTGGGTGCAGCCCTGGCCTTGATGGGTCAGACCACCCAAGAACAGGATCACTCCTGCTTACCTGCACCAGCCCCATCTTGGGCTATGCCTCTGATGGTACCTCAAGCCCCATAGTTCTCCAGTACAACTTCATCTGGGAGCTGTCTGCTCTACTTCAGGCCTTCTGAAAACCTCACAGAGTCTTAGCTTTACGGTGTATGCAATTCACCACACTATCACCTGACTCCACTACTGAAAAAAAGAGGACTGCCATCCCATTTAAGAATGTCATTAGCACTGCCAGGGTTTCTTCTTTAGTTTCTAGAAGGTTCTGTGATGTGTGGCTCAGTCAGGTATCAGTAGGACATCTGGACCATAGAAAAGTCCATTTAATGACTGCAGGGGCAGTGACAGGCCAGCAGTGCAGCGCAGATCCCCATCACCTCACACTGTGTGCAGACACCAGCCAGGCTCCATGAGCTAAGGGCCATCAGTCCCCTCACTGCACCAGAGAGAGAGGCACAGATGGAAGCTGGGGTTTAGATGTCATAAGGCTGGCTTAGCAGCCTGGGTTGTTCGTCCATCAGAGTGGCAATTTCCAGAGCACGTGTCAGACAGCCCTCCTACACCTATGCTGAGAGCAACACCATGGATACAGGCCTGACATAGCACTAGGAATATTTGTCATGACTTACGGCACACAGTATCTCTGGCACAGTGGCATGACCTGATGAGCTGTGTGAGACATCTCCTTTGCTAAGACGTGCAAGTTCTGCATGCTTGGCAAGCTTTTATTAATTTTAAACAAAACAGGGGATGTCAATTAACTGTGGGAAGTATGTCAGCCTTTGTTAATGCACTTTGTACTCCTCTATTAATTTTTCATACTGCCATGGATGCAAGTCTGCTTGGGGGAAGTACCAGTCATACACAGTGCATTTCCCTGCAGGGTCCTGCATTGGGAGGCAGGGAGTGGAGAACAGGGGGAGGCTCTCTGTTATTGCTTGGTAAGATTTTCAAAGTGCTTGAGTACACTCATGAGTGTATAAAACTGTGCAACTTGTGCATAATCAGTTTGAGTGCCTGAGTGCTGGCTTGTGGGGCCTCTCTCCCTGCCTGCAGCATCGTTCCAAAAGCTTAGGTTCTTTTCTAGGTCATGATCAATTTTATGCATTGGACTACATGTTGGATAATGCTGGTGCATTAAAAAAAAAAATAAAATTCAGCTTTGAAATTACAAGTATTAGACAAAAGTTTTTTCTCCCTGGAAAGTGCAGTGCTTTAATGTTGTGCAAACAGAACAAAGGCAAGGGGCTTAATAAAGGACAAGGGAGATTCTGGTATACAGAGCTGAGTGCTCTTGGCATGCTGTGGAGAGTCTTCCAGTGTGTGTGACCAGCTTTCCTTTCCAGGAATCTTGGGAACTGGTGTGACATAGCCCTGCAATCTACTCACAACATCAAAGGTGGATCCATCTCCATGAACAATTTTTGCACTGGTTCTTTGATAAGGGAGAAGTCTGCCTTGCATTCCCTGGACTCTGCTCCTCCCAGAGGATCATGCCCCTGTTCTTCACATTTCCATATTTCTCAGGGCTCAGATAAGGTCACCAAATATTTCTTTCTTTTTTTTCTCCTTTCTTTGCTCTCATGTTCTCTCAGGCCCAGACCTGGAGATCTGTGATCTCAAGGAGTGTAAGCCTGGAAAGGAAAAAAATCAAACCCTTGAACTTTGCAAGAGCAAAAGTCCAGCTCTTTAAGGAGTTGGTGAATAAAATTCACTGGAAAACTGTCCTTAAGGGCAGAGGTGACAACCAGCCCTGGCAGCTCTTTAAGGCCTTTTTCCTTAGAGTGAAAGAGTGTTCTTACAGTGTGTAGTAAATCAAGCAAGGCAGGCCAGAAACTGACATGGATTTGCTTCTCATACTGGGGAGTAAGAAAGAAATGCATCGCCAGTGGAAGCAGAGGCAGGTGACCTGGGGAGAGTACAGGGACACAGTTTGTATGTCTAGGAATGGGGTCAGGAGAGTCAAGGCAAAGCTGGAACAGGACTTGGCAAGAGATGTAAGGAATTACAAGAAGGGATTGCATAAGGACATAGGTCAGAAAAGAAAAGGCCAAGGAGAGTGTAGCCCCCGTGATAAGCAAGAAGGGTGACACTGATATGGAGAAGGCAGAGGTAGTCAACAAATTCTTTGTCTCAGTCTTCACTGACAGTCAGGCTTCCCACTTCTCTCAAGTCCCTGATCCTCTGGGTGGGTGTGGGGGGAGGGAAGCCCCTCCCTCTATAAGTGAAGAGCAGGTTCAGGATCGCTTGGTGAAGCTGAATAGTCACAAGACTATGGGACCCAAGGAGATGCATCCCAGGGTCCTGAGGGAACTGGCCAATGTTGTTGCTAAGCCACTCTCCATCATATTTGAAAAGTCATGGGGGTCAGGTGAAGTCCTTGGTGACTGGAAAACTGGAGACATCACTCCCATTTTTAAAAATGGGAAAAAGGAAGATCCAGGGAACTATAGACCAGCTGAGCCTGGGAGCACCATGCTGCAGAACCTTCTAGAAGATCTGCTAAAGCACATAAAAGACAAGGAGGTGTCATCCAGCACATATCTACTGAGAGCAAATCATGCTTGACCAATCTGGTAACCTGTGTTGGAGTGATGGCAAGAGTTGATAAGAGAATACCAAAAGACTTCTGTTAGCCAGTCTTCTGTTAGGCCTTTGGTATGATCCAACATGATTTCCTTATCTCCAGATTGAAGAGACATGGATTCAGCGGGTGGACCTTTCAGTGGATAAGGATTTGGCTGAGTGAATGCAGCCAGAGGGTTGTGATCAATGGCTTTATGTCTAGGTGGAGGCCAGCAACAAGTTGCATCCCTCAGGGCCCTGTCTTGCAACCAGTGCTCTTCAACATCTTCATCAGTGACATAGACAGTGAGATCAAGTTCACCTTCATCATGTTTGCAGATGACCTGAAGCTAAGTGGTACAGCTGACACGAAAGAATGACATGATCGTTTTCATGGGGACCTGGACAGACTCAAGAAGTGGCCCATGAGAACTTCCTGAAATTCAACAAGTCCAAGTGCAAAATGCTGCACCTGGTTCAGAGCAATCCCAGATATAAGCGCAGATTGGAAGTCATTGAGATCAGTCCTGCAGCAAAGGACTTGGATATTCTCAGGGATGAAAAGCTGGGCATGAGCCAAGAGTGCGTGCTCACAGCCCAGAAAGCCAGCCACATCCTGGGCTGCATCAAAAGAGGTGTGGCCAGCACATCAAGGGAGGCCATTCTTCCCCTCTACCCTGCCCCACGAGGTCACCACCTGGAGTACTGTGTCCAGCTCTGGAAGCTTTAGTACAAGAAAGATACGGACCTGCTAGAACAGGTCTAGAGAAGGGTCATGAATATGGTCAGAGGAATGGAGTATCTCTTCTACAAAAGACAGGCTGACATTCTACCTCAGCAGGTAGGAGATAGTAAAAAAATTTGGGATCCCCGAGAAGGCACTCTGCTTTGGGCACTTGAAATGCTGCCTACCTCCCTTGCAGCTCTGCTCTGAGTCCAAATGACCTTTAATGCTGCTTTTCAATGAATCTGAAGGCTTGAGGAACCTTATCAAAGCCTCACTAAAGGACTCTGCAGTGTATGTCCTACTTGGACTCCCTACACTTCTTCTGAGAGAGGAATGTCTCTTAGAAGTTGTTTGCAATAGGAAATGCTTGTGTGAGTGTTGTAGGGTTTTGCACTGGCCAAGGTGTGCTGGCTGACAGGAAAATAGACTATATGAGAATTGTGCATGGTGATGAGGTGCCGGGAGAGAGGCAGGGAAGAGGAGAAGGGCTGATTGCGAGGCATGCAGGCTCCCTCTTGCATTCCATGTTTATAGGGAGGGAGACTGTAATGTGGAGTTGTTCCTCGGTGCTATAAACCAGTCTCAGATGGAGCTGCCATGGGGTGCATCCTCCTCTCCAGCCACAGCTATACTGGCCTTGCACCCTGGGACTGCAGAGAGGTGAGCTGGCTGAAATCTAACACTATTTGTCTTCAGAAAAACAAACTCCCCTAACCAGCCATTGTGTCATTGCACTGATGCCGGTGTTAGCGCCGGGGTGGGAGACAGAGAGGGTGGCTGGAGCCCCGAATTACACCAGCGGGGTTGTGTCCCAGCTTGGAAGGCTCCTTGAAAGACATCTGGCTCCCGGCAGACTTCTTCCTTCCTTGTCCATCCAATGTGCAGTGCAGTGCTGGAGGCGTGTTCAGTTCTCAAAGGTCACAGGCACGTTAATAAATCAAATGGCTGGGGGCTTCTGCCTTGGCTCTAAGGGCAGGTGACATGGCTAAAGTCTCCTTATCCATCCTGCCTCTTGGGGAATGGTCCCTGGATTTTCATACCCCCCAAACTGGACTGGACTGTAGTATGTAGTATTTTGTAGGAACCAAAATCCTGCTGGAGAGTGCTCTAGTAGCAGGTAAACGGCGTGGCAGGGCAATGAGATGGCTCAGGAGGGTGAATGCCAGAGTGCAGGATTCAGCTGCAACACAGCATGGAGGTATGGGAGGAGGCCCACAGGGAACCACCAGCTGCCACAGGGCAACTTATCCTGGGGGCTTATTCAGGGTTCTCTGAGATGCAGTGTGCTTTCTAAGTACAAACACCCTCCTGGCCCCAAAGTAAATATGTATCTGAAAAAATACTGTGCATTTCATAGATGCCATTGCTGTAAGGAACCATGCCTTTCAGTGTTGTGCAGTGTTTGGATAGCCCAGAGACCTGAGAGATGCTGCACAGCCTTCTCTGTGAGGGACTTTGTGGTAAGACTGTCAAATGTCCTGGCCTCTCCACACTGATATTTAAAGGTCAGTTGTATTCTGAAAAGTTACCTTGATAGGCATAGTGAAAATTTGTCTTTCTAATCAACAAATTTGCCCAGCTAACAACAGAAAATATTAATTTCCAGATGTGCCAGTTCAGGGTAAGTTCAGCAGAGAAAACCAGAGCAGCTTTTTCTGTGTCCCACCCTCAGTAGTAAGGGCTGTGTAAAAAAGGCTTCAGATTCTGAAAATGTGACTGGAATTGGAGTAGAAATGTGCTATCTTGGGTGAGGAAGTTCTGCAGCCTTAGCTGGCATAAAATGTTGCAAATCCTTATTTTAGTGAGTGAATTCCCCAGATGTGCCTGGGAACAAGTCAACTGACTACAAAAGATCTATTTATCCACCATCACTATTTAGAGTAAAACTGCACTTTGAAGTTTGGAAGGCACTTTCGCAATAGAGGGGTTTGCCCTGATGTCCTTGGCCAAAAATAGTCGCTTATTTTTGTCCTGCTAGCACATGCCAGCTGGCTGCCACCCTCCATTCCTGATGCAGCTGCATTTCAGTTCTGCTGTTTATGTAAAGTTTGTGCAGTGTGATTTAGGGTCCTTTGGGATGAAATGTACTATGTAAATATAAACTCTTATTCCCAATGTCTTTCTGTAGTCATTAAGGGCCTAATACATCCCACCATGCAGGGGTTTACACCAAGGGTTGGCCAAACAGATGCAGATCCCAGCATCATCTGGCACCTAGTGGATTCAGTCTCCGGAGGAAGCTTCCTTGAGCAGCTTCTGGAAACACCTCAGTACAGCTCAGTGTCCCAGCACTCAACCCCAGCTTGGCCCAGGATTTGCAACATCCGAGCAGAAGATTGTTTTGAAGACAAGGGTTTAGTTTGGCATTTTACTAGAAAAATTTGTTATTTGCTAACAGATTGGAATCTGGATTTGGAGTTTTGCATGTTCCTTCACACTAGGCTGTAGGATAGTTTGGATCCATCTGGATTATTTACCAATACAGCTGAGCAAGTGATAAGGAATAGAGTGTCCTACAGCCATCTAAGTGCTTCTCTTGCAGGGTCAGATATCCCCATAATTGGGAATAATTTGCAAATATATTGCTTTCACAAAGAAATAAGCCCTGCTGAGGAATTGGGAGAACTGTGAATCTGGTCCAGTTTAATCATATCTTGGCATCTATTGACATGTATGGGCCTATCCCAGGCTATATGAAACACATATCAGTAATTCACACTACACAATACCAAATGCAACATTTGCAACATAGCAAAGTAGATGATCTGCAAGATATAGCTGCCTATTTAAATAGTGTCCTGAATATTTATCCATAAGAACTTCCATTGCACTTCTGCTGTAAAGAGAGTGGAAAAATGTGGGCAAAAAGGAAAAGGTAAAGGCAAGGTTTGAAAATCCAGGATGGAAAACTCAAGGGTCTAGGATCACACACCTGCAATACCCTCCTGGCAGTTTAGTCAGGGATGTTCAAGCTCCCCTGCAGCAGAAATGACATTGAACAACAAGAGATTTCCCTCAGATTTTAGAAGCTACAAAATATGGAGCAGACTTCATGCGCCTTAACAGCAGGTAAAGTTGAAATTTCACCTGTGGCCAGCCAGCACCAACTTCTTCCAGCCCAGGCAGTGCCGGTGGCATGAAATCACATCCCCATATTTGAGAATTGATAAGCAGAATAGTTTGGAGACTTACAGCTACACCTCCTGCAGATGATTCAACTCAGGTGAACGTCTCTACCTCCAAGAGCAGCAGTGTGGGGAAAACCTGAAAGTGGGTCTCTTTCCCCGTAAGTCTCTCTCCTTTGCACTGAATTCAGTTTTCACATGTGCAATAGCAGCAGCACATACTCTCAGGCTAAGCCTTTCATGCACATTTTGTATTGACACGGTGACCACACAAGGGGCAGGAAAGGGGAGCTGCATCAGACGGAGGCTGCTGAGGATCTCCTTGTCAAAACTCAAAGAATACTTGTGAACTTCTGTCCCAGGCAAGAAAAATTACGATCAAAAGGAACTTGCTATGTCTGGTACGCAATGCTGATGGTTGCTCATCACAGCAGGGAGGTCTGCTTTGGCAGTCCTCCTTGCTTCTGAGAACACCTTGGTCACCAACAAAGCTCCTTGTAAGCATTGGGACACCATTTTGAAGATGACCAGATGCCTTTCTCAGACAGGCTACTGGGACTTCACAAAGCAGGTGGGAGGTGGGAATACTGCACCAAGAATTAAAACCTGCTGAATTTACAACCAGTAAGACTAATCTGAACATTGAAAAGGCAGAGTAAATATAATCCAGGTCTGCAGACCAGAGATGTCATCCTGCTGCACTTATGGGATGATGCAGCCCACTCCAGCAGAACCTGTTCCCCTGCTGGAGAATGGACTCACTCGTCTGAAGGAAACCATGCCCATCAAACCTGGATCAACCCCATCCCCAACTCCACCTGCTGTCAAGTCCCACCAAAGCCCATGTAATCACCTTTTGCAGTGTCCTTGAGCCTGACCAGATTCCCATTGGACATCCCCTACATTATGTGCTAGAAGATGAGATCTGGTCCCTGTGCTACTCTCAACCAGCAGCACACAGTGTCTCTTGTTTTCCCCTTGCAAATTCAGAGAAAGAGGGAAATTACTTGATTTCTTCAAGGATGCCCAGGACTGTTTGAAGCTACCTGATCCCAGGGAAGAAGATGGAAGTGTTCTGTATCATTTTCCATTTTCCTCTGTATCTCCATGCCCATTACTGCTGCACCAAACCTAGAGCATATTAAATAAAAAGGTATTGCAGAGGAATTTGCAGAGGAGCTTAGGAGACTATTTTGGGTCCAAATGAGCTCAGAACCAGTGAGGAGCAGAGGCTGGCTGCAATAATGATGCTCACAGACCTCCAGGACTGGGGTGACTATGAACCCCATGCTGGTCCTTTGGCTCTGACCTGGCACTGTGAAATGCCAACCTGTCCTCAAAACAAAACAAAAAAATTAAGTATTGCCAGAACCCTGTCATATCCAGAGAGAGATGAAGGACTGTACTGCATATTATCTGTGCCTTGCTGCTACAGAGGCTGCTGCTTCGCTCATGGTGAGCACATCACCATCACTGAAATATAGGACTGTGCCAACATGACATATTTTTACCAGAAGTGCACAAAAGGGAATTATCTCTTTTAAAAATCCCCTCCCTTCCTCTCTCAGAAGCAATCCTAGCTCATTTTTTCTCTTCAGGATTCCCTCTCCTTCTTACATTCACAATGTTTTTACCTTTTTTTTTTACCCTGTTTGGCAAAGAAAAGTTGTTAATCCTCGTGGGAGTTACAGGGCAGCAGAAGGTGTACCAGAGGCTGCCGAAGGGGCAGTGGTGTGCAGTTTGCCTATCTCTGGTGTCAGCTGGGTTTGGGATGAGTCAGGAAGATAAGTTAGGTAACAAACAAGTGGGAGAGCTAATAGACCAGTTGGTAGTGTGGTGAGGGTGTGTCCGCTGCTGACTCAGAGACCTAATCAATGTCTTATCATTTCTCACGCCTTCCAGCTCCAGCATCAAGCCTCCAAGGCTTCTCATCAGGGGATTAATTCCTATTTCTCATCTTCATCAGGAGCATGCACTTGAGCCCTCTGCGTGGGAAATAGACACAGTTCTCCATGTGGCAGAAACACACAGTCAGTGATTACACCCATCAGCTAATGGATGGACACGTATCCCAGCCAGCTGTTCCCAGGTACAGAATACAGATACATTATCCCCTGTCGCAAGCACTATCAGGAGCCCAAGGAATTATTAGATATATTTTATAATGGAATAAAGAGATTGTAAGGGAAATGGAACCTCAAACGAAGAAGTTCAGACATCCTGAAGACAACAAGCAGAGGTACTTAGGAGGATGCATATTATGCATATTATGCTTAAACACAAGTCCATCAGAGGCAGCTGAATCCCACGTCACAGAATAAGATCATCTCTTGGTATCATTCTATGAGAGCTATGATGATTCACCTGAAGATCCATTGTGAAGGCTGGAAGTCATGTTGTCAAAGGACTCGTCCTAAGAAAAAAGACACAGGGTGAGTGTCAGCCCAGTGCCGTGCATGTGAACCTTGTCATCTGGAAGGGAGCCATCCTGCAAAGCTCTCCAGCTCCAGGCTCAGGTAGGGCCCTCTTTGGCTCCTTGGTGGCACACATGGGCACCTCCTAAGGTTCTTTGTCCTGTCCTTGTCTTGACCTGCTCTCTATGGCCCTTCACTCTGGCAGGGTTATGGTGGTTGCTGATTGTCGCTGATCATTTCAGACAGACTTTTTAGCTCCCTCAATTTTTTGACCCTACCCCATCCTGGACATGGCTATAAATGATTTTCCTTCTTCACGTTCTTGCCCCAGCTTTTGTTCTATTTTCTCTCCCTCTCCCTCAGTCTCCAAAGTGCTTAGCATATGTCTTCCATCCACCTGGCATGTGCTCCATGGGTATGCAATGGGCACAGATGCTAATTAGTGTTTGATGCAACAGGGTTTTAAATTTAACCTCATGGTGCAGCCATGCCTTGAATGTAAATAAGGCACGTGCTTTTGGGTGAACGTGTGGGGTCCTTTGAGAGCACTTCAGAGGAGACCAACCTGCTGCTCAGGCCACATGTGACCTCTGCAAAAAACCTCTGAAATACTCAGAGGACTTACTGTGTGCTACTCACACACTGCTTTGAAAACTTCCCTCAATACTCAACTACTTGCAGCAGCAGAAGAGCATGAAAATGTGAAAAGTGAAAAATTTACTATGAATCTTTAGAAAGGGATCTATAGGGGAATTTGGAAGAGTTGGTCAAGCTTTTAGATGGCATCCATTTCTGACTCCCCTCTGGTCCTATTTATTAGAAGAAATCGAGTCCAAACAAAGGGAGTAAAATCAAGGAAAAGATGTTTCTAAAGTGAAGTTATTAACAATAAATAAAATGAAAAAACAAATCAGAATAAAATAGGTGCATCAAGATGATTTCAATAATCTCAACACAAAACCAGTTAATCCTTATAAGCATTAAGAGAGGCTCTTCAGGAAGCAGCCGTCCCTCTGGTTACAAACACACTAGAGTCAATTTAGCATAGAAACTGGAGCTGCTTAAATAGTTTACTTTTGAGACATTACTATCTAATGTTCACATCACACAGCCAGTCATAAAGCTCCCGTCTTAGATTTCCGTTCTCACATAGTAGGTAACCCTTTCCTCCCCTCTGCAGGCAGATTCCAACAGATGACGGATTTCAACAGAACAACTCTAATAAACAGAATTTTGACAGGTCTTATTAGCCAGAAACTATCTGGGGCAACATCAAGGGCTCTTTCAGCACAAAATATTTTTTCTTTATGGGCCAACATTTAAATCTAAATATTTTATTTATCTATTTAAATCTAAAATATTTTATTCAGAGTACAGATTTTAGGGACAGACACATGCATGCATACTCACAGCAATGCTTTCATGGCATTGAGTGAAGTCTAAGAAAGCCCAGACATTTCCTAGATATCAAACACAAACAGCAAGCATTGATAAAGAAGCCGCTTCCCAGAGGACTGGGCCTGGAGCTGCAGTTGTGGATGCAGCAGATGTCCTCTTGGCTCAATGCTTCTCCTGCACAGACCTTGTTTGGGGCTGGCTGGGAAGCAGAAGACAGGGACAACATAATCACCGGAGTTTTGACAATGAATCTTTAAAACAACTGTACTTGAGGAGACCGGAGAGTCAGTCTTCTCTCAACAGGTTCATTGACCTTAAAGGTGAGATATCCCAGACTGGTCCTCAGGGTTCGTGAACTTTGCTTACTCGGTCTGGTGACATCTCCCTCCCCAGGCTGCAAGCAAATCTGCTGCAAGGATGATTTGGAGCTACCCCAGATTTGAACTTATCAAGTGGCAGGTTTGTGAAAAGTCACGTTTACATCCACAGAATAAAAAGTATTTGGTGCCTTATAGAGAAGACACTGTACATCAGCAAACATTTCCCTAAGCCTTCATTTCCCTCCCTCTCCCCTGTTTTGTAAGTTAAAAAAATTAACATGCAAGATGTTTCCTGAAGATTTTGGCATAGTCTTATCTGGATAAAAGGTCTCATAGTGACTCTGTTGCCAACTTATAGAAATTTCAACACAAAACTTTTCTATAAAAATAGCTGCTTGCCAGGGTTTGTTTGTCTTCTTCCCAACCACTGCTTGACATTCCCTCATCTGCAAACTCAAAAATAAACATGTACAATTTATTACTTCTGTCATCATTCTTCTCCTAAAGAAGGCAACTTACAGTTAGCTTTCTATTTTGGAAATAAGCTAGAAGTCAGGCAGTTTGTCTCTTGTACACATTTAGAGTAGCAAAACTTGCTAGTTATTTCTTTGCTGACTTAGCCTCTGAGCAGCACTGGGCATGCTGCCTGAAGTGTCCACAGCTGATTCCAAAACCTCCTTTACCCCACCAAGAGCAGTACTTGCAGTAGCCCTTTGCAGAAGGAGTGACCTCGGGGTTTCCAAGGGGCTGGGATCTTACTACCACCCCCCAAGGAGACTGTCCTGGCTGAAGGACAAGGGACAGGGAGCAGGGGCTGAGCTTTGCCCAAGGGTGATGCTTCCTACTCCTGTGCACAACCCTGCTGATGTGCAGCAGTGGGGCAGAGTCACCCTGTGCCCCATTTTGAGGGAAAAGTGGAGAGAACAGAGCTGTCATGTTTCTCCCTCCACAGCTGACTGCCCTTCTTTCCCACATTTTGGAAAAGTTGTCATTATACTACATAGTAATAAAAATGTGTATCCTGGGTTCTGGAATCCTACATTCTTGGCCTTGCCTGGCAGGGTAGAATCCTTGTCTCTCATCCAGACAGTTTGGAATCTGAGGGTGAACAATCCAGTGGGTGTGGGAAGACCCACTTTTCTGTGCTCCATCACAGATTCATTTTGTGACAAGGAAAAGATGTCCAGAGCTACAGAGAAGTGCCCAGTTGGTGCCCGAGCTCTCCATCTCCAGTTAGTGTCAGAAGCACTTCCCTGCATCCTGCTGAGAAATGTATTCAAAACTGAGGAGCACTTAGTGAGGGGGACAGATGCTCCCTGTAACCTGGGGATTACTGTTTTAGCATGTCTGATTCCTCTTGATGGGTCAAGACCACCCACACTGGTGGAAACTGAGCCCCTGCTGCCACACTGGCTTTGTGGGGGCATGGGGAGCCAAGGACTTTGGCTGGGTGAAGCAAGGGGCTGGAGGTGAGCTTCACCCAGGGCTCATGGCAAGGGCAGCCCCAGCAAGAGGAGGCAGGCCCATGGCTTCCTCTCTCCAAAGAGGAGGGAGAGAGAAGACTTGGACTGAGTTGCCTGGCATAAACATTAAAGGGATTTTGCATGCTTATATTTTTTTCCTCAGAGAAAAATTATGCTGCTTTGGGTTGCCATGGTTCCTGGTTTCCCTGGTTACCTCTTAGTATGGAGTAGGGGATGAGAGATGAGGGGAGGGAAGGAGGAGCCAAAAAAAGAAAGGGGCCAATTACAAATATCCTGAGCAAGGCAGATGACATCAGCAGGCCTTTTTTTCTGGGGAAAAAGAACAAAAAGACAGAATGGATGTTTCTCAGCAAGGATGGTGGCTGTGTTTTTTACCCTTTGATGTTTTATAATTCTAAAGGGGGAGAAGATTATACAACAAAATTAATCACCAGTGAAAACCTACAGCCTAGTGCTTAATACTTCCTTAAACTTAGAAGACGATCATTGGTGAGAGAACCATGATGCAAAATAAGAAATCACAGCAATGGTAGTACCTGGGACCATGTGCACACTGGCAGGCAAGGCCAGGCTGCTGGAAATGACTTTTGCAATGGACCATTGCAGCCAGGCAGGAGAAAAGTGTTGATGCAACTCCAGCTCCAGAGAGCTCCAGCACAGCACTCCGGGCCAGCCCCATCCTGCAGAGCCTCATGCGGATCATCCCCTTCCAAAAATCAACAGGACAATATATGCAAGAAAGGCTTCCTTACATGGCCAAGTCCCCAGTCCTTAGTGAAAGTCCCATGCTGTTTTCAAGTGGTCAAGCTCTGAGTAAGGACTAAACCAAGCCTGTGTAAACCCTCTTTATACAACCACATGTTTCAGTGGTTGGACAAGAAATCCAATCTGATCCCAGTGGCAGGGCGCCAATAATCCTCTCACCTTTCTCTTAATATCCTGCGACTCAGTGATATATGTCAGGCCATTTAAACCCCAGCAGCAGAGTTCAGGTGCAGTGCCAATTATATTGAGTGGATGGGGAGATATGCTAGTTGAACAAGAAATAGGTCAGAGGAACGATTTAGCTAATAAATTATATTAATGAAAAGTTCTTTCGGGAGCTGTTGGGTTTGTAGTTCTGCAGAGGAGAAGAGGGTCAGCAGAAGCAAAGAGAAAAATGGGAGGACCCGGCAGTAGACCTCAGTAGAGCAATGAACGGGCAACTGAGAAGATGGGAAATGAGATGAACTGAGCACATCAGGTCTTTGTGGCACAGGGCCTGCTAAAATGGCACTGAACCTTCTTCACATGGCACAGAGGTGCTTGGGCAAGGGGCAAAACTGCTGCCTTAACTGAGCAGTTAAAGTGAGCAAAATAGGCAGCTTCTGATCACATCTACTTAGCTGGGACACAGTGTCCAACCCGCACAGCAATACCGGCCTCCAGCCCAGTGGCTCACTTAGCACTGGGCATTCAGGTACAGGGTTTCATTCACCCCATAGAAATATCTGCATCCCTGTCCAAAATCTGCTGACGTCAAGTCTTTCCAGTGCTGGACTTTGAATCAAGTCCAAGTCTGGTGTCTAGATACAGAGTTAGCAAAACTGAAATTGTTGCTGGGAACACATAGAATCCTTAGGTTGCCTACCTTATCAGCTCACTTTGAAATGATTCCTAAGGACTACCTTGTTGTGCTCTGTTTGATGGGGATTGCAAGTGCAGGGGAGAGTTTCTCTGCAGAATCCTGTGGCTGCATGTGTTCTACCTGTAGATAAACCAAGACAAAACACACCTTCCAAAAATACTAATGGCAATCTATTGAATGTCCTACAGGGAGAGCAGGACATCACTGCATGTTGGCCAAAAACTACAAAAATGAGTAAACAAGGTATCTTTGGAGTTTTGTTTCTGTTTATAATAACAGAGGTAGCTTCAAAGTTATGTTACCATCACTGCAAATGAAGACACAGAGATTAGTGACATCTAATTTTAGGTGTTTGGAAGTTAGATGACTGTTGCCAGCCGGAGGCATAGAGAGGAGGACAGCCAGGACTGCACACCTTGGAACCGTCTCTCCTGGGCACCTCTTGTAGGATGAGATAAAGCCTCTCCTGGTGGTTCCTATTTCTCTCCACCATTTTCAGACAAAGGCCAGCAAACTGATTTTAGTTATCTGACTGCTGAGTGCACTATGTCAGATGTACAAGGTCCACCTGTACTTTCTGTGATGGCTGTTGACAAAGTAGCATCCCCTGCCCCAGAGCTCCTGCTGATTATACCCAGGCCTGAAACTCCTCCTGGCAGCATCAGCTAAAACTGATGCTGGAGGGAGATGGGTAGGGGAAGGAGCACCTCTCTACAGAGAAGACATTTTGGACTTCTGGTTTCTCATTTCTCTCTACTATACAGACTCCAGTCCACAAAGGTTATTGCATATTGTTGGTGAATTTAATTTGGGGCTGATGCTGAGGGAACCACAGAAACAGGGCCTCCATCAGAGCACTTATTTTTGTAGTGAGATTTGAAGAAGTTGTTCGAAAAATAATCTCCAGCATTCATGAGATGTTATAAATTGGTTCTTTCATGTGTTAGAGACAGGGCAATAAATGCCAAAGGGGATTTATTGGTTATTGCTGCTCTGATAAAAGGGTCATTAAGAGTTGTAAAAGTCTAAACGATAATGGGGAGATGTTGTAAATGCTGTAAGTGAATAGAATGAAAGAACATGATATGCCCGTCAGCTGAGGTCACTTCCTAATAGTTTATAACCCTCTTCTAAACACTGAAGAGAAATCTGTGTTTGTCCAGCCAGGCAACTGAAAATTCCCATCAGCCACCCCGAGCTGAGCTCCTGGAGCTTACTAAGCAGCACCTGACTGACACGCATCCTGATAAAGCCCAAGCCTGAAGAGTAAGTCCCTACACCATATGAGGACTGGTCTCTGAAAGATCAAGTATGGGCCACGAGGGTGTGTCATATGTGGTACAGCAGAAGGGGCTGTTCCGAGAAAGGCACTAAAACGGTGAGTGGAAGAACAGACCTACATGCCCTGAATCTGCACTTCTGATGCAGACAAGCCTCATCCTCCTCTTAAATGTGGAGGTTTTTTTAAATTCCCCAGCAGGCCTGCCAGCTACTTGCTTTATCTGCCCTGCACACAGCATCTAAACAATAAGTCCCATCAAAATTTAAATATGAAAATCATTTTAAAATGAGCATCATCAATTCCCACAGCTTATTATTAGCAGAGCTGCTGAAAGCATCTGTTATGAAGGTCTTCAGCATGTCCCCTAGGAGCCTTGTTTTCTGTTGTTTATGATTTTGTCAAACTTGAACTGAAATTTTTCATTCTGAATTTCTGCCTCCTGCTGAATTACTGTGAAACATTTCAGGCAGAACAGTACAGCTGTGAGGCTAGCTGAAAAGACATCATTTTGTCTGTGTTAAAGAAACTGGTGACTTTTTCTTTGAGGAAGGCTAATTTCTCTCAGAAGTCTGTCATGACAGAGTGATTTCTTTTCAGTGATCTGGTTTTTTGCAATTTCACGGGTAAATTAGGGAAATCTGGTAAATTAAGTTCTTTGGCAGTTAAAGAAATCAACATAATCAGTCAAGATGCAGTACATGCCATCTGATTTCCTGGGTGTGCTCCAGCCCAAGGTGGCCATGACCTTACCTGCAGTTTCAGGAGAGAATGTCAGTCCAGCAAGGGCTAGATGTCAGATCTAAGGGGAGATTGTAGTTTTAGGTCCCTAACAGGAGCTGTTAACGTAGCTATAAAGAAGAAGTTGCCCAGTATGAATGCAGAGCTGTGAGAGATGTAGGGCTTGATTTATAGAATATAGGTGGGATAAGTTGTGGGAAGAGGGAGAGGAAGTTTACATCAGGGCAAAAACTGTGGATGGAGATGGGGATGGAGGGTCTGCACAGGAAGCTTTGAATTTCCTGGTAAGTTGTGTGGGCTTCTCTGCAGTAGCACCTGAGGGAACTGCCCTTGATTTGTCCTTCCCACTCCCTTGTGTGGGTAAAACACCCCCTCTCCTGCCCCTTGGGAGTGTTATTGTAATTGTCAGGTCAAACATCTGCAGATGGGAAATGTTGAGGACTCTGCACATCTTATATTTTGCTGAGCTACTCCAGCAATACAATCATATGAAAAATCCCGAGTAAGAATAAGTAGCTGTCTCCAAAGCAGGGTTTGAAGAGTGTACAGTAACCAAGGGCTGAGCACACTCAGCAGAGAGTAAACAAACTGCTCATCCTGAGCACCAGGGCAGAAGAAAACACCACTGGGTGATCTTATGGCTAGAGATAAATGTATCATAAATAATTTGCCACCAGGAAACAAATGTCAGTTGAGCAAGCATCCTAATTTGGGCATTTCTTAAATTTTCAGTATTTGCCTTTGCAACCTAATCATGCGTTTGGCTTCTGTGATACATTTGATATCATGGCACACTGCATACTGAGACGCTGCAGACTGTCTCTGACCTAGTAAGTGAGGCACGTCAGATTTATTCCCGTGACAAGACTCAAGCAGGCACACTGTTCTCTGCAGCAGATGAGCTAAGGAGCTTGGCATTTCACCTGGCCTTAATTCCCCCAGACCAGGCGAGGCTCCTTGTGACACCTGATGGAGTGCAGAAACTCTGTGGAGCCCAGCTTGGTTAGTAACTTATGTGCTCTGGGAGGTACTGTAAGTACCTTGAAATATCGATTTCACACACGTAAACTAATCTGAAGAGGATTAAAAGATTGGTCGGCATTTGAGCAAACAAGAAGGATAGTTTTTTCCTAGGGGGATCTATGAGTCATCTTCCATTTGACAAGTCAGACAATTTTCAGTTATTAAAATACATCTTGAGGATAATTCTAAACCCTTGACTTATTTTAATCCAAAGAGAGCTGTTGTTGACTATACCTGGTTTTAAAAGCTTTTCATGTTTTGGTCAGGAGCAAGTACAATGATGCATTTTACAGCTCCACTATAAAATATAGGAATAAATAATTTCTGAATGTCACATGAAATGAGAAGTTATTCTTTGAATTATTTACAGAATACTCACAAATAAGGAATTTGTGTAGAGAAAATAGGGACAACTATGCATACACAATAGGGAAGAAGTATGTCAATAAAATAGTATGAACAACTGTAAGTGGTAAACAACTGTAAACAACATTTTAAAAATGAGTGACAGTATCAGAGGTTTCTCAGACAAATATCTTCAAGCAATTGACTAATTATGACATTAGTCAGAAAAAATTGGACCAGTCCCAGCCCAGTAAATTATCAGCATCCTCAGAGAGGATAACCTCATTTCCAGGGCACCACTGAGAACAGACAAACAAGTTGGTTTTGTTTTACATTTAATTTTTGTTTTCTTGTTGTTATAAATTGTATGCTGTTGTTTTGGTTCTCAGTGCTTATGGTTAAGTTACTTGCAACATGACTGTAACTTCATCCAAGAAAATGATTGTAGATTTATTTACATGATATTCATTTACACTTGTGTAACTGAGTAGAGAATTCTCCTCCAACCTGCATGTTCTCACCTGGCATTCTTCCTGTTTTCTTGCTTTTAATTACTTCTAATACGCATGCTAATGCTCTTAATAACTTGGCCCATGAAATCTACATCTGCAGATCTGTGGGCTTTTAATTTACAGCTTGAATGACATTGTTTTAATTTTCTTCTTTCTAATAACAAAGCAGCTACTGATGCTTCAAATGTGATCAGAGGATTTGTTCCTCTGGAGTGCAACATTCCTTTGGAGTGCAAAGGGATGCTCGTTGCTATACCAGCACCACTCCTGGAGTGAGGCTGGACAGGACAACCCTGCACTTGTACTGGTCAGTACTTCATCACTGACAAGTACAACAAGTACAACACTGACAAGCCCTGAGCTTCCTTCTGCACAAAGGAACCTTGTTCCAACCCCAGTTCTCTTCATCAGTTCTGTTTCTTGACCTTTCCTTTTCCATATTTAAAACAATCTCACAGCCTTCATAGAAAGCAATCTGCCACCTCTACCCCAAAGCCTGACTGTGATTGTTGTTTCTTCGTTTACTCACGTGCCAGTCTGGCTTTCACAACTTAGAGCACAGCAGGAGCCTCCCATGCACTAACGAACCCACATCCGGGGATTGCCTTAGGAGTCACGAGTCTAAGATAATGGGGATACATTTGTTTCCGTGGTTTCAAGTCTTTCCAAGTTTCTATCTAATCATGAAGGTTGGAAATTGGCTTGCTTTTTTTTTTAAAACAAAAGGCAAATCAGAAGTATAACTGAGATTATTCACCAGGCACGTGACTCCTGGAATGTGAGTTAAAAGCAAAACATAAAATGAATATAATGCTTTAGAAGTCAAGAGAAGCAGAACCACTGCAAAGAATAATTTGTAGATTACTTTTATTGTGTTACACAATAAATAATTAATAAAAGTAAATAAATTCTGAGGTCACATAGCAAATAATGATTGTGACAGATAATCTACACCATAAAAAGTTCTAGGTTTGGTCCAGATTTTTAAACATAAATTAGTTTTCTGGAAAAAAAATGTTTTATATACATGCACTTTGAAAGCTTTTTAACTCTGCTGTACTATGTGGAGCAGATAAAAATCAAACTGTGTATTTACATACACTGAATGTGCACAGTAATGTGTTTTGAGAGTTAATAACGCATGAAGGGTGCTAAGGGTAGAGGTGGAAGCTTGGTTTCTGGTTGCTGAGATGTAAAGGGGGTCATGTGGATTTTTCCACATGAGAGATTTTTCTGGGGATTGTTGCTTGAAAATAAAAATTAAAAAAAAANAAAATAAATCTCTTTAAAATAAACTACTGAGAAGATGTTCCTAGAAGCTTTGTGAACTTCTTCATCGATAACATACTAGACAATCCACACTGTATAATCCCCTTTGTCCCCTATGTTCACCCTATGTATCCTTGAGCACCAATCTGTGCTTCCTGGTGTTAAGTCTTTTTCTCTCTTTCTAAGCCCCGCAGTTGTGCTCCTCAGGCACAACTCAAGTGGTTCCTCACACCTTTCCCAGCCAGCTCTCTCAGAATGGGGTGAACAGCCCCCAGGAGACGCCTCTCTCTCCCCATTTGCTCAGCTGGAGCCGGGATGATGAGCTGGAGCAGCACACAGGCACTCATCTCGAGATAGGCGAGAGGAATCCTACCCCTCTTCCAAGTAACCCTCATTTCCTGGTTTTCCCAGGATCAAACAGTGCTGAACTGTTTGGCCCCAGAGGAAAAAGGAGGAAACAGAACAACAAAGGAGAAATCTCCAATGGGAGCTGTTGATGAAAACCATTTAGGCAGAGCTTTAAAAGGGAGGCAGAAATACTCGCTTGTGTCTCACTTCAAGTGACACACATCAATAAAGCAGTGTAAAAGCAAAGGGATCTGCCAACCTTCAGAGCAGAGCTTCCATGGGAAACACATTTTGTGATTTGGCTCAGGTATGCCAGGAGTCATTAAATCAGGAAATTACAAAACTGAAGGCTAGTGCTATTGGGAATCAGAAGGGAGCACAAAAATGGATGAATTCTGTAGTGATCAATTTAATAAAAGATAGCGGCAGTTTGAGAGCTGACAAGCAATCAAACAAGATCAAAGTTCTCCCACAATGGATGGCATCAGATGGGGCATGGTGTTTGCTAGGTGGGAAGGGCTGCCCTGTCCTTCTCCACCATGAACCAGTTTGTGGACAAATACATTAATTCAAGGTCCCAAATGACTTCAGTATTTCAGGCCACTATCCTGATCCTCAACTCCTACTGAAGCTTTGTTTATCAGTGCTAACTACCTATTTCGCAAGGCAAACCTTTATTTTGGCTGACATACTGTATTCCCAAAGGTTGATGTAACATGGGTCACAGGTATCTGGTGACAAATCTCTTCCATCTTCTCTAATTTCCACATGAAATCAACTTGCATGTATCCCAGATTATATACAGCCAGGCAAGGAGACGGTGTCTTGGCACAAGCACGTTTAAATCCCCCAGGTGCAAGGAAGGAGAAACAAAGATTCATTACAGTAATAAAGTTTCAGCCTTCTAGGGATGAGGTCAAATGAGAGCAGCAGAGCACTGGCTAACAGGAGAGCAGATCTTATACACATGGGAGCTATCAATAAGCCTTCTGACATGTGTCTGTTGAGTAGGGTCCATTGAGGGAGAATATCTACCTTATATATTCCACTGGGCAAGAAACGTTCACTGGGCAGGTTGCACAAGCAGGATTTTTTTTTTCTGTCTAAATTTGCTTTCTTAGCTTATTTGCCTTTGAACCTGGTCAGAAAGTAATGAGTTCTGTCAATTTGCATGTTTAGTTCAACAGAAAAACATATTATTTTGGCACTCAGCAATTTTGTATTTGCTGGGAATCCTTTCTCTGCAATGATGGAAATTCAGTGCTTAGGGTAGGAACTGTTCACTGGAATCAAGTCTGGAAACTGCAAGGGTGCACGCCAGAATGCTGCCCACTTCTTTAGTCAATGAAAATGTGCATTCTCCTTAATACACTACCACATATTAGCATGGTTTTTACAGACTAAAAGCTGCTGCTGAAAATGACAAGGCAAACTGAAAAGTACAGCTAATATCTAGGTTGCCAGAACATTCCTGAGAAACAGGAGCCTCCTGGGAGCAGTGTAGGTGGCATTCTCTCACTTTGGAGCTCAAATGTTTATACCAAACTGCATTTCCTTGCCACTGTGCATGACAGAGCCTGCCTTAATTTAGACTATGCCCTTGTAAGACCCTGAACTTCCTCCACTGCTCCCTATTGCAGGCACAAGCAGCAGCCAGAATCTCCCAGGACTGGTCTCAAAAGCCTCTTGCCCCTCCACTCATTTCAACAGAATTTCTTGACATATACATTAACTTGGATTTAATTTGGTACTTCTCCAAATGCCAACTGCAAAAACAGGGATGAGGAGGAAGAAAATTCCACAAGTGTGATACCTGCAGGCCGATAGTTCCATTAACCTTTCAAGGGAAAGGCAGGCACTCTTGTTTTCTAGCAGTCTATTAGTTTTCTCACTATTTATATATGTACTCTTTGCCTAGGTCATAAAGTGTCTAAATGAAAATTTATTGCAGGGACTGGCTATTGACTTGCAATCCTGCACATCTGGAAGGCATGACCCTAAAAGAATGTCCATTCTTTGAACTAATGAAAATTTAAACTCTAGCATAAAAGAAATTGTTTCAGGACAAAATTAACTGACATTTTGAATGAACACCGTCGGTGTTTGGGTTTATTTTATAGGTAAATCCTGTTTACAAAATACACTAGGGAAGTTTCAGTGATATTTGTGGGGCTGATTGAATTCAGTGAAGCCACACTGGAGACTTCCAGCAATTAATTACACCCTTCTAAGTATATTGCAGAGAATGGTTACATGATAGCTGCTTCTCAGGGTCCCTGATGTCAATGGGATGGATACTATAGTAGTCTCTCAAGATCCAGAATTTTTTTTGTGAATGAAACAAGCTAGTCCATGACCAAGCGATTCAAGTAAACTCCCTCTCTGGGAGGGAATCCAGGTTTCTCCCTCTGTCACTTTGTGTTTCATTCAGTCATATCTCTGCCAAAACCGTGGAGTTCAAGGACTAAGCGTAAATTTCCTGTCAATTCCTGTCCAAGTTGTTGCTGCTGACATCCTGACTCACTGAAGAGGAAGATATTATCTACCTCTGTCAACAAACATCATTCTTCTTGCAATTCCTATGGCAGGACCAACTCTTCACCTGTAAGGTCAGAGTTACGTAAAATTCGGAAGGATATTTAACAAATTACTCTAAAATGATGTACACAGGAAAAAACAGTGCAGCCAGCTAAGGCCAACCACAAAGCCTGGTTTCCTCCCATCACAAAAACCATATAAACATTTGGCACTTTCACTAGAACTGTGCACCAACATGTTGACTCTTTGCTCATCTGAATTGTACATAAATTAATTTCTCTGTAAGTTCCTTAATGATAGATCTTATATCTACCTACCATCCTGGCTGTCTGTTTTATATGTGCAGATTGCACTTGCAATAACTCAAAACCATGCAGATTTACAAGGAAGCAAAGAATCTGCTTTTGTTTTGAGAGTCATAGACTACTCTGAGGTGGAATGGACTTAAGAGTCCAACTCTTGAGTAAATGACCCATCGGGGGGATTGAACCCATGCACAACCTTGATGTTATTGTACCATGCTCTAACCAACAGAGCTAACGTCAGAAAGATGACTGTATTCCAATCAAATGTCAAATTTAGCCACTTTTTGCTTGAGCAAAGCCATCACTTTCCTTCCCTACCTCCACCTGCCAATGCATAGTTCTTCTTGTGCAATAAGGTATTACAGTAATAGTCACTATAACAGCAGTAGTGATATCACTAATAATAATTATCTTGAACTAATATAGTACCTTTGTCCTAGGGATCACACTGTGCTTTAAAATCACCAATGGGGGCATCTCCTCTGGAGCTTCCATCTGAGTGGAAGAAGCTCAGATCCCTGCCTAGCCAGCTCCTCTCTCAGGGCATTGCTCCTTCTGTGGATTGCTCTCCATCTGAGCAGTAAGGCTTCATCCAGAGCTGAATGAGCTAACAAGCTAGAGGGGGTACCAGAAGTGATACAATGACCCCTGCTAAGAGCTGAGCACAAATTTTCTGCTTTCTGCACCCAACGTTTGACCAACTTGATGCACAACAGATGGTGGGACAGCTCAAGAAGAAATATACAACTGCAAAAATGAGTCCAAGGGAAGTGGAATAAAGGGAAGGAGGTAGATACTTCACATGGAGGAGGAACAAAAGAGTCAAATCATGGTTTGTATGCTTAGATTTTTTACCCCAACTGATAAAAATGCATCTGTCAAGAAGAGGAAGAATCAGTCTGCAAACAAGCCAGTGATATCCTAGTAACACTATGAGATCTGACAAGAGGAGTAAACTATTCCACTTCTTCAGACAACCCAGTTTTATCACTGGATCTATCTCTCATCTTCATTAATTACTACTGAAATTGCAGGCAGTAATCCATTTACCATAGAACAAGCAGGAAACAGAGTATTCAAAGTACGATGAATCAGTGCTTTAACTAGCCAAAACATGACAGGCAAAGCTTGCTGCCGTCACTGGTGATTCCCCAAGAAAAGCATTTATGTAACAGTACAGTTATACATAATTACACAGTGATAGGTATCCTGCTTACACGCTAGGTCTGTTTGTTCTCTGTGTTTTTCATAGTGCCTCATAAAAGCAGTTATACAGACTGATACAGGTGCCAGTAAAATTAATCATTTCAAATGGTTCAACTCAGACAACTCCAGGCTTGGAGAGATCAGTTCTGGAAATGAAGTCAAAGCCTGGAAATGCTGGCTGGGATTGAAGAAAAGTTCAGGAAACAGAATGCCCTTCCTAGAGGAATCACATTTCTCTGTAACAAACTGCCTGGCCTATGTTTCCTCCTTGGAAAATTACAGCTGGGATTATCAGGGCTGCTTCAGAGTCAAGAATCTGCATCCCAGATGGATGTTGCACCCTACTGCCAAGTATAGTCCCATTCACTTCTTTTCCTGCTGTCTAGGAAATCCTAGCAGACAAGCAGTAGCTTGGTAATAGCTAATCTGCCTGGTCGGAGTGCATTTTGCCTGCTGGAGTCTGTTTCTACTCACTCCAGTGAAAAGCAGCACCAGCTGCAGAGGGCTGCTTCAGCCCAAGATGTTTTAATAACACTAGATGCGGCTTTTGAGAAGGGATCTCATGTCTGCTTAGTGTTTGGGCTATGACTTGTATTACTGATTTATAATCTTCAAGTATCAGGCCAAATTGCTTCCTGCTTAAAGTTGGAAAACCATCAAAAGCAGTGATATCGCCCTTTCTTCTGCCAGCTGTAACATGGTCAGACAAGAATGTGGGGCGAAGACTGCTGGTTGCTATGTTGGGATGGGAGATGTGCCTGACTAGTGTATTTGGGAAGACATTAAGACACATTAAAGATCACATTACTCCACTTCTCTGAAAAATACTTTTATAAAAAAAGGCCAGCACAATATTCCAAGGGCAATTTCCTAGATGTAATCGGTCATTCCTGCTGATGTCAGTGCCAGGGATGGGGTTTCAGTGACTCCAGTCATGCTAGGCCTGCCCTCCAGGGACAACACAGTGCCTGAAAAGAGACCTGAATTATGGTGCTTGTTTTGCACCAGCTGAAATGTTTGCTAAACCCTCGTCATCATCACCTGTGTGATGACACCTGTATGTGACAACTCTCTGTCATCACTCAAGGTGGTTACCAGGGATGCCACTGGAAGCTGGGGAATGCGCTGCTCCTGGTCAAGCAGCTGATGAATGGTGAGGATGCTGCATGGGAAGGCAAGGGATGAGGCTGCCTTTCCATGTTGGCAGGGCAGGCTGTGTGGGGACCAGCACCTCCACCCTCAGAAATGCAGACCAAACAGCTGGGCACCAGGGACAAAAGAGCCTCCAGAGTTTGACATCTGCAGGGGACGTTTAAAAAACCAAATGGTATCAAACCCAGGAAGAGGGAGAAAGAGGAAACACAGCTTTGGCCAGTCAGAGAAAACAAGCATAGCTCTGACCCAGCAGAAATGACAGTGAAATCAAAGATGTGGGCTGCAAGGGTTGTCGTCATTAGCAATAAAAAAAACCAAATTGCAGTTTAGTAAGAGCTGACCAACATACTAGGTGGCAAAGTGTGAGTCAAAGCAAGTGCAGAGCTGTGAGTCATCCACCTCAAAGAGCTTTATCCTTGGATAAAAGTCAAAGAGACAGCTCAGGGAGAAAAAAGGAGTGTAGGAAAGAACAGAGACAATAGCAGAGCAGTGGGCCTCCTCACAGAGCAGAGGCCACATGGAGGGCAAGGCAGCTATCGGCCAGTTATGCTCCCTTACTGTTATTTCTGGCCAGGTACACAATACCCTGCATGTTTCACAAACACAAGGGTCAGCCTCCTGCTTTGAGGAACTTCACCTGTAGCACAAACAAGAACTAGAGCAAGAGCAGAAAGAGGGAAGTGGTATAGAAAGCAAGTCACATCACGAAGGGGGTGTGTTGGTGTGTGTGTGTTTAAATGAACAAATATTTATCAATATTTTTCTCCTGTGGTCCATTTACCATGACTTTATTACTGATACAGTGCTCTGCAGGCACCTGGGCTGAAGGAGCAATACAGCAGTTAGTCAGCTGACGTGGCTTGGTCTTATGAGGTAAGATGAAAAGCAAGAAACTAACAGCGAAAATTACAGGTCAGATAAAGGCAACTGTGATAAGGATCAATGCCATTTAAGAGAGTGAAAACACAAAGGAGTTCCTTCAGGTGGGATGGAGAGAGGAAAAAAAAAGGGATGGAGAAGATGATGAGATGGTTAGAAGGACATAGAAGAGAAAGCGTACAGGATGAGAGGCTGTCGAGCATCACATCTAAACACAGGGTGACATGAGCTAGTTCTAGATTACAGGGAAGCACAAGGAGTGAGAGGAAGAAGCAAAGAAAATGAATATGCAGGATCTCATGCTGCTTCAAGGACAGTAAATACAAGAGGCAGGGTAGAAAGAACAGGAAGATGGTCATGGAAATCACATCTGTAGTGTCTTCCGTCTGCGGAGGAGCGCTGTTTAAAGAAATTCCAAAGGCCTCCAGAGAAATCAAAACACAGATTTACCATCAGAGGACTGAAGCTAAGGGAGAACAGAGCCAAAGCATGTTTCCATGTCCCCAGCTCAGTTTCAGAGTGAGAATCAAAATCAGCTCTCTTGATTAAATGTGTATTTTCCATGTTTTACAATACAGCAGATGACAATAGAACTTGGCTCACTTATATCCTATGCAAGCCATGAGCTGAAGCAATCAAAACCACCGGAAGCTGTGCTGAAATAAGATAGGAAAAGAATTAAATAGGTGAGAAAAAATTCCAAAGGTTCTATATATTTTGTGCAACTTAATTTTCTTAGGACTTCCTAGGTCCAGTTTTAAGTAATGCTTCCACATTATCATTACCCCTCAATGTCCCCCCACTTATTTCCTTGCAGTCCCCATATCAGGTGGGAGAGCACACCTTCCCAACTTTAAGCAAAATTTTTGTCCCACAAACACTTTTGTAGGCACTTTTTTTTACACTTTGGTAGAAGAAATACAGCTTTGGGAAGGGAAGAATCTGAAATAATTAAAATCATCGAAACCTATGGATACAGACAATCCAGAACCATAAGTTAGCAGCCTGAAAATTAACCCTACAAAAGGCTGAAATTAGGAGAACGGGTGAAATATCCACGGTCGTTACCTGATTATTGAAACATTACAGATATTTTTAGGCATGGGATCTTTAACATACAAAAATATAACTTGGTTTGTTTACAAAATAAACTATGAATTTTTTTAAATTTTGTGTAATGACAAACATGCCCAGTAATATTGCATTATACTAAGGTCTGTGTCTGTCTCCTGACAACAATCTCTAAAGGAGAGAAAGAATGATTGTTAAACTGGAAAGCATCAGTACCATGAAATTGTAAATAAAAAGGAAAGTTATGTCTGCAGGGCTTAGAAATAATATGTAAACAGAGAACAAATGCCACCATGCAGATACATGATGCATGTTTGTGCAGAGAAAGCTTCGAGAAAGAACACAACATCCCTGTATTTATTCATTGTAACGTATTACAGCACAATGTTTAGGACACATAATAAGCTGTCAAATGAAATAGCTTTCGTATAATATTAGTTATAGAAAGCATTTTGGAAGATTGAAGTGCAACAGTAGTAACATTTCCAACATTACCTTAACAATCATTTCAGCATATTCAATCTGGGAGAAAGAAACTTGCATGAAAAATGATTTTTGGTTTTCCCACCTTCAAATGTGCAGTTTTTTTCCTTACGAAAAAATGAAATCGAGTGAGCAGGCTGGATTTTTCACTTCTCTGCTAACTATACAGTTATGCATGTAAATAACTTGATGTGCCTTTATAATTTTATTGAAATCAAGGTGTGGGATGATCCATATTGGAGCATCAGTAGAAAACTGAAGTTGCACAATAAATGCAACAAGGTACACCATAAAACATCAGGTACAAAGAAGGCTTAAGCAAAACATCTAGAGCACAACTGAGCAATTGTTTATGTTTGTCCATGTACCAATAGTCTGAGCACAAATATTTAAAACAATTACTGTTCTTTTCATTGCAATAATTATTGTTGCTTATTCCAGTAACTTTAAAAAACCCTTAAACTAGCGAACAAACAAAAAAACCCAGATCAAACACGATGCATTAGAAATGCAATGGATAATTTGTGGATCATTAAAAACATAAGCAACTCCTTTCACTACCCAATAAATCAACAGCTGCACAAGTATTTTAGATTTTATTAAAAAATCCAGGAAACTTATAAATCTCATTTTACACTCCAACAGGACACACATATTGGTTTCGTTTCTCCTTGCAGCTGCCAGACATGCAATCAGTTTTCCAGCAGCTGATCGGCCGTGGGCCTGACTGCAGGTCAGGAGACACGCAGCCTCCAAGGGGCAATTCCCGTAAACCTCTTCCATAGAAGAGTTACCAGTTCTGTAATCACAGAATCAATTAGGTTTGAAAAGGCCTCTGAGATCATCAAGACCAGTGTCTGACTGAACACTACCATAACTAGACGCTGGTACAAAGTTCCACGTCCAGTCTTTCCTTAAGCATCTCCAGGGACATTGACTCCACCACTTCCTGGGCAGCCCGTTCTAATGTCTGATCAGCCTTTCTGTGGAAAACCTCCTGATGTCCAACCTAAACCTTCCCTGGCCCAGCTCGAGGCCATGTCCTCTCGTCCTATCTCTGGTTGCCTGGGAAAAGACGCTCCCCTGGCTACAACCTCCTTTCAGGTAATCGTAGGGAGCGATAAGGTCAGCTCTGAGCCTCCTCTCGTCCAAGCCAGTCGGGGCCCCGCGGCCTCTCTCTGGAGGGGGCTGCCAGGCGGCCGGGAGGTGCCGCTTTCGGGGGCTGCGCGGCGGGGCGGACGACGGGAGCGCGGAGCCCCCGCTGGGGAGCCCTGACACCGCCCGGCAGCGCCCGGTGTGCCCGCTGTGCCCGGTGTGCCCGCTGTGCCCGGTACGCTCGCTGTGCCCGGTACGCTCGCTGTGCCCGGTACGCTCGCTGTGCCCCGGTACGCTCGCTGTGCCCCCGTACGCTCGCTGTGCCCCGATACGCTCGCTGTGCCC
>WAAG01015802.1:1691-31816 GCA_013390105.1 Tichodroma muraria | reverse complement strand
GTCAAGCATTGTAACAGGCTGCCAGGGGGGATGGTAGAGTCACCATTCCTAGAGGTGTCCAAGAAATGATTTAACACATAGTGCCGTGGTCTAGTTGACAAGGTGGTGGAGATTAGTCAAATGTAGAACTTCATGATTTTGGAGGTCTTTTCCAACCTAAATGATACTTCATGTTTTTTTCAGGGATAACATCCCAACAGGGTGTATCCATTTTTCTCAGGTGTCCAGTAAATACTTACAAGCTGAAGGACAAGAACAAGTGACCACTGTGCGCAGGGATTCCCACACCAACCGTAAAAAGGCGGCAAGTAGGTTTTTCCACTTGATCACACCCACAGACATTACTTGGCAAAATAGATAATGAAGTCAAGCAACTGGGTGACAGTAAAGAACTGCTAAGGTGAACTCAAGAGTCCTTTTGTTTCGCAAACAGTACTGTGTGCCATTAATTATGGGCAAGGAGAAACAAGAGTACCTCCAAAGCAGATACCTGGATAAGCAGAACACTTCTCACTGGCAAAAGGATGATGCGCAAGAGGGAGATACAAAATGCTCAGACATAATACTGCCTCAAACAATCAGCTCATCAATAAATCTGCCTCCCTAACACGAACACTTGATCGAATGCAAATGTCCCGAGAAACAGAAGGCTTTACTACTTTGAGCACAGATGTAAAAAATGTTGATATATTTCTGTATGAAACAAGCAAAGGAACAATAAGCCCCCTTCTCTGTGTTTGTAAGAGGCCAGCTGTCCTGATTATGAAGGACAACAACATGAGGCTTAGCTTTTGCAGGCTCTTTAATTTAATTTCTTATCACCCTTGTTGATAGCAGTATCCCTGTTGTTTATATTTCAAAATTAACAAATAATCACTGTTTCAGAAATCTGCAAGAAAGGGACTCCCACCTGGGGGGTGGGAGACAGCTGTGTTTACAACAATGTCATTAGGACTTTTCTGTCAGTAACTAACAGATCTCTTCAAGACTCAGTGGTCTGGCAGTCTGGACACGCTACAGAGAAAACTGAGCCATGAAAGGCCAGGCCCAGAGACTTCATTAATCTGTTTGGGTGCCATAGAGACCTGCCAGAATAGAGCCACACCACTCTTCATGTGTACACTTCCACGGTACAGCTCCAAGGAAATGGCTCTTTTAGAAGAAAAATTACCACAGCAGGGGATCAGAGTGACAGTAGGAGACTCCCTTCTGTGTGAGCAACAGCTTTAAGAGTGGGTCCAGCTTTTTGCTGTTGAATGAACCTGATTTCTCTAATCGGCAACACAGAGAATGGAGAGATTCTCCCTGCCACAACTCCCTTCTGTATAGCTCACTCCAAGCAAGTAATCTAGCCAGAGTTACCATGAAGAAGTCAATTCAAAAAGCAAATGCTGTATTTTGTTCTGCACACATACATATTAATGATCTCTGACCAACAATCACCTCTTAATGCCAAGAGGAGCATGCAATGTTGTCGTCAAGCTGATACAACACGCAGCTTCAATTTCCAAACTGGGGATGTTGAATAAATGGTCAATTTCATACACTTCCACAGGAAGCCAAAGTATTCATTCAGAGCACCTTATTTTTATACATATTTGCATTCAAAAACTGATGTGACCTGTTTGCATGGTTGCAAAATGAAAGCTTCCACTTTCTCTGTTTTCTATTTATACATTAATTTTTTCCACACAGCAAAATGTATCTCTTCACTGCTTCCACAAAAATCTTGTCAACAACCCACAATTAACAATACCATGAATTATTTCACTGAGATGCAATAATACCATGCTCCTCAACAACATGTTAAATAAATACCCTCCACTCAGCACAAGAGGGAAGAGTGAGTAAGGCCAGCATCTGCTAAACCACCAGAATTTTTACACCATCCCTATTGGAAATACTTACCCGTTCTAATGAGATTTAGCAAAAGGCGTCCATGAAAAAAGAGGACAGTGGCTGGCAGAAAGGCTGCTTAAGTTCCCTACAGGAGTTTGTTTGTTCCCATTTGTCAGGGTCACTTCAAAGGCTTTACTTCCTACCTTGTGGGAAAGAAGGCATACAAAAGGGACTGTGAAGGACCACTTCACTGCCTCTTTTCCTCATTCCACTAATAGCTACTATGAAAGGCACCGAGGATGAGGAGTGGATTTATGCTAACCTCTTACATGCCCTCTCATCCAATGCCAGATGCAGAGCTTTCCAAGGCTCCACACTCAGGCTGTGCAAAGGGCTACAGTGCCCGTTCAGGGACACAAGCAATTCAAGCTCTGTCTTCTTTCCCACTTGGCACCTCAAGAACATAGGGCAAAAGGTGCCTTGAGCAAAAAGTTCTCAAGATTAACATTCTCAAACCAGCTACCTAATTCATTGACGTTTCTAGAGGATCTGTGTAACTTCAGTTCATGTTGGGGAGGAGGGAGGGGTAGCTATCTGAGAATTCCAGCCCTAAATGCAAAGAGGAAAACTGGTGTTTTAAAGACATAGATTTCATATGAAACTAAATGAAATTATTAATTTTGCTGTCCCCAGAGTTCCCTCAACTCCCACAAGCCCAAAAGAGGAGGTTATTTTTCAGCTGAAATATCTCAGGATCCTAAAACTCACCTTCTGGGTGCATCACATTTCATACAGGCCATTTCAGAATGGGTTAACATTTCCAACATGCCTCTCTCTTGTCTAATGGAACTGAGCGGTTCATGGAAGTCTCTTTTGAGGTTTGCATAGGGAGCTTGGAACAACAGAGTTGTGATTCCACACTTGTGAAGAAAGGGTAATACAAAGCAATACACTTGCAAGAAGTCTACAAGGCTTTATTTAAAAAGAAAGAAAAGTATTTTAAACTTCTAAAGCATCTACTTCCAAAGTATCTGGGGACTCAGTTACAGGTCACTTCCTAAAGTCACACCAAAAAAATGAACATCTGTTTTTGAGGACCCCAAGTGGCTCCCAAGCCCAGTGTGGCTCCCACTTAGGTAGCAATCCTCAAAATCATTTAAGAAAGTGTATAACTATTTTCTTTTTTCATATTTAGAGAAGGAGAAGCACAGGACTTGACAGTGACTTTGCACAAGGACAAACAACTCGAAAATCCAAGGGAAGGACAGAACTCAGATGCTTTATTCCTAATAAACTACCTGGCTCTCTAAATCATTTTTTATATTGCCACTGCCTAAGTACACTGTGGCACAGCAAACTCATTAATTTACTAACAACTGTTAGTAAACATTTTTCTGTAACATTTCCCCAGTTACCAACTAATGTTTCATTTGAAAACTGAAGCTTTTATTGACAAAGCCATTTAAAATGTAAAATGAATCATGCAAACCTGCAAACAGGAGGGGAAAAGTAATCCACTGAAGAATTACCCAGGGATGTTTCCAAAAATGAGAGAGAAGGGCTGAGGAGACCTTGCCTGGCAAGGCAAGCGGGAAAGGAGAGCTTTCACCTTTAACTGGAAGCAGCTGTTGTAACCTGCCTAACCCCACCGGAACGCACGTGCTGGGGCTGTGTCTCGCCAGGGCTCTGGCATCGGGATCATGGCAGCTTTCCTGTGGGCAGGGAGCTAACTCACATTTCTGTTATGTTATCCTGAAAGAAGTTACCATGGAGACTGGCATGAAAATGGCAACAGACCAGCGAGATAGAGATGGAAAGCACCAGGAACACAGAGTCTGAGGTCTCAAACCCCTCAGGCCAGACACTGGGCTTTCCATGTCCACAAACGTCAGCTCCATCCTCCATCCCATAGCAGCAGCCTATCAAAGAAAGTTTGATGGAGTAGGTAAACTCCAGCCATTAAAAATAATCTATCACAACTCATGAGCACCTAGTTAACATACATTAGATTGCTTAAGATGTATTTGTGTGCACAAAGGTTGTTAAAAGCAGCGTTAAAATGGCACAGTAAGGTAGGTGTTTATTTCCCTATAGGACAAAGCACAGAATGCCAATAGCTTTCCAGGAGAATGTCTTGTCTTGGGGTTTTATCGAAGCAAAATAACATTGATCTAATACTGTTCTCTGATTCCCTACATGCAAGAAAGATCTAACTTTCAAGGGAATTAAGAAAAAATAAAAAAACCCTCATTTTTATGGAATGATAACAACTCGGTTATTTCACATTTCTGCTTACTATGGTGCACTTTGAGAAGCGCCAGTGGGACCATCAAGAGGTGTCCTTTCTCAGAGGAGGACCTGAAGGTCTCAGGAGTACTTTAACCAAACCATAACATACATAGGGTGGGGAGGAGGAGGAAGTCAGGAGATTCCATTCCTGCCTGGAGATACTGGGAGCCTGCAGAGGGATGGGTGAGGGCCCTGGCATCCAGAACACGTTGAACCTGAGGGCTGAAATGTGTTCGCCATCCTGTTCTGTCTGGGCACTGCTCTTTAGAAAACATTTACAGAAAATTCAGTTTAAGACTCTGCCCAGGACAACAATAAAACCTGCGCAAAAATAGAATAAAAGAAGGCTCAGGATGAGAGGAACTTCCCTATGAGTAATTTCTGGGGGCTTTTTTTCTGTGTGCTTTTTATTTTCTTTTTTTTCCCTAGATGAAGGCAGGACTGATGAAGCACAGGCTCCCCACCACTGAGTTTAGCCAATGAGCGCAACAGGATTCCAGCACACATTTCTGCTTTTCACACCCATTGTGAACTTTATGGGCCATGTTCTTCCTCCATCCACAGGGCAAGTGCTCCAAGAGTGATTCACAAGCCCTGCGACTCAGTACCAAAACATGCTTCCCTGAGCTGGTTAATTTAAGACTGAAATTAGTCTCTTTGTGCTGACAACCTTTTTACGAAGGCAGCATAATCCCACAGAGCACTTACTGCAAGCATTTCAAATCCTGATGTTTTATAGTGTGACTTTTTACAACATATGTGTCTATTTGAAAGGTTCCTGTGATACATTCCTTTACCGCAGTACAAAACACAAAATACAACCCACAGAGCTTCCAACTTATTGACATTGCTCCTTGCATTTGCATACTTAATGGCAACGTCATCTAAACTGTTTCAAAGTAAAATTTACAGCCTTAAATAAAATGTTGATTTTCAAAATATATTTCCGATTTTACTTTTTGTACCACAGTGCAAAAACAGTAGTTTAATCTAGACAAAAAAGGTTGTTTAGTCCAGTAATCTCTCTATAAACCACTGAAATAATGCCATCTATTTCTGCGTACGTGTCTCTGGAAAAACTAACAAAATTTCTGACATTTCTGGAGATAATAAAAAAGCCATAAGTGACATGAAAGTACTCTCCATAGAAAGTTCTGAGGTCAGAGAAGGAAACCAAAGTATTTTAACAGACTGAATAGTTGAGTTTGCATTTTATGACACTGAGTTACGATACATACCCGGCAGTTTTACGTGTCTACCTTAATTCCTCTTAGAAGTCTCCTTAGCAGCATAATAAATGCTATATGTCTGCTATGGCGGGGCTGCTCCTGAGAGTGCTGACAGAAACCCATCAGTCACGGCTCCTGGGAACGCACCTCTTCCATTTTAGAAAGTAACTTCACATGTGACATTACATAGCAAAGCAGGAAGCAAGTCATAGGGTGGGAGATGCTGAAGGACACAGAAGCTACTTCTACTCCTTTTGCCCCAAAATAAATTATGCTGAGACTGTAACATATGTTTTAAAAAAAAATAAAAAATTAAAAGTCTCACTTTTTGTTCTCATCCTGTACGTTAAATCTTCAACTCAATGTACCACAAAAGCTGCAATTTCAACTGCTTGTCCAGCAAAGAAGACAAGATGGACAAGTCTTTCCTCTGTAGCAAAGGGCATCATACAATCTGCAAGCAAGTTGAAGACCTGATAATTCGCTACATCCAGTTTCCAAGGAGAATAAAAATCCCAAGGAAAGTGGGGAGGAGGAAGGCAGATATCTCGTACTTCAAGATAACAAAGAGTCCTTTCTATTCTGAGCAGTCCAAACCAAGACAAACTTTTCCAAACCAGAGAAAACCAAAAAGTGTGATTAAAAGTCTATTTATGAACCTATGAAAAATATTAAATATATACATATATATATTTAACTAGCCCACTTATTTACTGTAAGATGATTTTATACCTGATTTTCTGGAAAGGCCAAAAATAAAAAAAAAAGGGAGAAAGGCACACCCAGTCATGCTGTGAGTTCACCATGTGCTCCTTGAAAACCCATACAACAGTGTTGTCTCCTTTGAAACCACACTTAATTGCAACCTTCCCCTGCGAAAATATCAATGCTGATATTTTGGATATTCCTCCTTCCTGCTTTTCCAATAGACTTCTTCTGATTAATAATTTCTTGTTACCAAAAAAGGGGAAAGAAGAAAAATAAACCCTTGAAATCACAGATCCTTAAGATCTTAGAATCAACAGCAAGTGTGATAATTGATCACAAACTACCCTGAGAAATGACTGCTGACCTTTGGCTAGACTCTCCACTACTACCACTCACCTTACAGTATTTTATAACCCCACTAAGCACCTGTTAAACATATTAGCAGGGCCTTAGCTCACTGCTTTCAAGATGGTCACAAATTTTGAAAGCTAGGGGTTATAATTACTCACTTTCTCTGCATATACGCACATCAGTGCACATTTTAACACTGTCCTGTCTGGCACTCCTGTAGATGTTATTTGGGACCATTCAAGACTTCACTAGTGCACCTCGCACATTGCATCTCTGATCTCTCATGAGGAACATGTTGCAACTGAATAATTATTATGCCCAAAGAATTCCTTCTACCTTCTTTTATTCACTCCCCAAATCTATTTCAGGAACTACTCCTACTCCTCTGACTCTCAAGCATCAATGCATGTGCTGTTGCAGACAGAACACAATGGCAATCAAAAAAAGTACCACCATAGCAGAAATGCCTCTTCATGAGAAAAAAACAGGCATAGTTTTGTTCACAAGAATTTACATATTAAAAGCTGTATTTATCAATATTTGATTTAAACGTCTGTGCCTGCACATTTATGGAACAAAGCCAGATGGGTGCAGGCAGCTGCACATCTGTATTCATTAATAGAAAGGAAGAAAGACATTCACAGTCAGCCACAACAGCAAATAACAGAACGAAAAATGTTTGGCTGAATTGTAAGCATTTTACCTCTGTTCATCAACAAAAACTGGAGTCTTCCTCAGGCCTACATTCATCCTTAAGGACCAAAGCACCTAAGTTAGGAGAGTAGCTGATGCAATCAGTGGAGAGAGCTGCTTGCAAAGGTGCTACACCCCACTTAAGACCTGATTAGGTTGACCTCTCCTCCCTGGCCACACGGAAGCTACAGTTCCTCAGTCAGATGATAAATTTCAGCCTCAATATTTAACTGCCAAGAACAAATTTGAGTTTATAGTGAACTAAAATGATGAAATGCCTTTTATGGAGTGGGTTTACATTATCACAAATACAATTAAGTTTTCAAGGATGTTCTTAGCGTAAAGGATTGAAGTAAAAACTTCTATTTGTCCTTAAAATTGAAAACTAAAGTTCGCTTTCTGACTGAAGCTGTGACTGCACCACCTATTTGAGCATTACATGTGACGGAGAAAGATGTACAACCCAACCTCTCTTGCATTCTGTACTGATGGAACCAAGATAAAGTATCTTCTGCAGGAATTCATCAGATCATAGGATGAGTCCAATTATTTGGGACAACCTATTTTTAGTTACCAGACAAATAACCTTCAGGCATGCAAAACAGCCATCAGTCTGACAGCTACCATAAACAGGAAAGGACAATTGCTCATAGCTATAGCACCTAAAGACTCAGATCTAAAGCCCCACAGTTTCCAAGAAACGCAGTTCTGAAATTAAAACTATCCATGAAATTCCTCCTAATTGCTAAGCATGCTGGGTATGCAAATTTTCAAATTTGCAAATCAAAAAGATTTTTTTGAACAATCAATCAAAAGATGTTTTCTTGCTTAAGTGGGAGCTGAGTCCTTCACAAAAATTAATGGTTTCATAGGTGCTGATCACCCATAAAGTGTATGGCATTCTCTTAAGACTGTGGGCTGAGGAAGTCAAGTGCACTAAATGCAAAAATGAACAAGTTAATTATTAGGAGAGAGGACTCAGGCAGTTCACGTTAGCCCTGATGGACCTTTCTCACGGGGAAGACAAGGGAATGGAGGGGGAGCAGGTAATCTGTTCTGCCAGTATAATGCAATTAGAAATGAGCCTCGCATGAAACTGAAGGCATTTTGAGGAAAGATCTTCTACACTTGGATCCTCCTTAGAGCACTTGCACATGCTTCCAGATGAAATGGGATAATGGGACCTCAGTGTGGGACTTAGAGATAACACAGGACCAGTGAGAGATATGTCACCTGCCTTTGCACTCAAAAATACATCTTCTGGATAAATTACTGAGATTATAGAGCCCAAACCATGCATGGTTTACTCTGAGTGAGAAGAAAACTATGTCTTTCAGTCTAGGTCACTACCACTGATAGCTCTGCCCTCAGAAGGACACTCATACACTAAAACGTAACTGGATACTACACTGTGTGCAACAGAATTTAAAAATAAACACTGACATAATCATGGAGTTTAGATCATAACAGCCTCCTGCCAGTCTACATACAATATTATGCTTAAATCTGCCAGTAGAACATGGAAAAACATAAATATTGCATCAGTGCTTTGGAGCTTACAGTGTGTTACAACTTTGCTTCACAAAGAACATATTTCATGTACTCTCCATTGGGAGCTAATATTAATTCAGCAACTCACTGAAGTGCTTTATGCAGAATAAAGGCAAATACCTTAATTCCAGAAGGAAGAAGTTACTTCTTAAAACAGGTTACAGAATAAAGTCATCCAGCTTCCTACTTCTCTTGTTCTAGGAAGGATGCAGTGAAAATGGTGTCGCAGCTCCAGCACTGGGCAGCAGGGACATAGCAGGCAGCGCAGGCGTGGGAATTGCTGTGCTTTGCATCTGAGAACATTATCTCTGCAGAAAGGCCTCAACTACTTATCATGGTTGCTAATCACCACTTCTGGGAGGACAACAACGTGTCAGGAAAACCTTCAGTTTTGTTCCAAAATCCTCAGTGAAAAAGAAAAAATATTTGTAAAACACCCTATTTTTAATTATTTTTCTATGTCTCAGAAATGAAACAAAGAAGCCCTGCTGATACCCCACACTGCATGAGAGCACACGTCTAATTTTGCAGGGAAGGTCGCATCCACACGTGACATAGGTTATGCACACAGTCACGACATGCATCAGCTTCCCAGAGCCACCTAGGCAGGCTGCACACTGCAGCACTGCAGCTGGGCAGGCTCCTCCTGCCCCCAGGAGCTCTGCTGGGCCCTCAGGGCTGCTCTGGCCACCGAGGGTGCGCGTCCTCGTGCACGCTTCACGCTCCTTCCCTGCACCAACTCTGCGGCAGCCTGCTGAAAGCCGCACCCAGCCCTCGGCTCTGCCGGAGTTCCTGACACCTTCCCTCACACACACGCACACCTTGTCTCCCGAGGAGGAAATTAAGAGCCAGATGAGAGGTGCCTGCGGCGGCATTTTTCAAACAAGCACAAAGGAGCTGCACGTGAGGCTCTCCAGTAAACTGTCAAAGCTCTAGCTACAGTGAAAGTATTGTACTTGCAGTTCTTTGAAATTATATGTTTTCACGTGGTGGTGACCACACATTAAGTCCCTCATGGTCACACATGGCCACCAAGGCAGTACTCAGGGATGCCTTGTTTACCAGCATGATTTTATGGACTCTTACTGCCAGAAAACTGGGATGAGGAGTACTGGAAGGGGACAGAGTGTTTACACAAAGGAAAAAAGATCTCTCAGCCTGCCAGGAGCAGCCCTTCAAGCCTTGGCCCTTCTATGTTTTTTGTTCATTTCCTCATGACTCCATTCGGAACCCAACACCCACACAGTAAGCAAGAGAGCATTTACTTAGTAAGAAGAACCTAATGAAAACCCCGAGAAATACAGCTTCATGACTGAACAGCTTCCTCAAGTCTTTTCCTAAGAGAGGAGATCTGGTCTTGATTTAGCTGAAGTCTCAACTGTGGTTCTACACAACGGTAAAGCCTGACAGGTTCCATAAAGCTACCTTCTACTCTGTGCTACCAATAACAGCAGCTTCACTGATCGTCTTCCACATTATTTGCTCTTCACTAGTTGCCAGCACAGTCTGGGAAAGAGCAGACATTTCAGTCTGTTTTCCTGTGCCTACAACCTGCAATGAAAATCACCCAAGCTCACTTTTCCAGGATGAGTGGCCACTGGGCATGGCTCCTGCTGAGCCATGCAGAGTCATCTCAGGCTGCAGCCTGCATGACCACAGCACTTAGAGGCAGCCATAAAGAGGAGCCACCTGGCAAATCTTCATCTCAGAAAACCAAAGGAAAGTAGGTGCAGTGACATCTTGTACTTACCATACACTGAAAGCAAAAATCTGACCAACTGCCAGGTCTCAGATCAGAGAAGAGCCACAGCTCCTGATTTGGCTCAAAGGAGAAACTCTCATGCATTTTAATAATTCAACCCTCTACAGCATGCCATGGTAGATGAAATCACATGTATTTTCCTTTCCAGAGTGCTTTCAGTTGCTTATAAATTTACCAGTGCTGCTTAGCCCAAAGCCAAGGGCTTGGCTCCTGCATGGGAGAGGCAGACCTCAGCCTGGCTGCAGCACAAGGATGTCCCTCTTCTGACACCTTCTCTCCTGCCCAGCCCAGGGAAGCAGGAAGGAGATGGAGTCCGCAAGTGATCGTCACACAGCCAAGGCACGTACCCTCTCAACAAGTGACCTGAAGGGCACCCCCTTATCTCCCCTAGCTGTCAGAAGACATGGGATTCCTCAAAAGGTGCTACAGTGGTTCTTTACAGATCTGACACCAGAAGACTGGCTGCTTTGACTGAAAGATCAAGACCCAAACACTAGGCTTGGCCGATTTTTAATTTCCTCAGTAGACCTTCTCCAGCTTTTCCTGCCACAGGCGAAAGAGAATTCTGTCTCTACTTCTTCAGTGGTTCCAGCTGCTGCAAAAGCTCTTTTCCTCTTTCTCTCACCATTCAAAACTGCCTTGAGTCTATAAGCATATAGTTAATTAAAGAGACCAAAAAATGTAAAAAATTTTAAATGGGAAATTCTGAAGGAGTCTTTGCTACCTTTGACAGCTGAAAAATTAGTCAAGTTCTCTTCTTGAGAGTAGATCACTTCAGAGCAATCAAAAGGTTTATTTGGCTTTCAGCCAGCCATACAGATCTGCTTTGTGCAATACCCTATGTACACCTGAGATTCACCTACGCATACATTGATTTCAACTCTTTTCTCCCCCCTCTCCTGCACTGGAGGCAGACAAATACCCCAACTTGAAGTTTGTATCACACAGGGAAACACTGTCTCACAAACGATTTTGCATGTAAGGGACAAAGAAACAACCGTCCCATGAAAGACTCATTCCCCCAAATACCTATGAACTTGAGTGGCACAACAAATCAGCCAACCTCAGATAAACAAGTTACTTCATGTGATGCTACTTAGGGAAGCTGCCCTCGTGGAACACTTTTGCTGCTTTCCTGCTCACCAACAGCTGCACGCACACCAGCTCAGTTCCTCACCACAGCACAAATCACTGCTGAGTTACTGAGAGCCTCTGCTTCCAGGTTTTAAAAGAGCACAAACCCCGAACTGTTCATCTCCACAGGAAAAAAATAAATAATAATCCTAGGCTAAAATTCTCCCCCTAAGGTAGGGAGGAAGAGCATGAAAGGCAGACACCATGGCAAAGCCCCTTGTCCTAAGGGACTGAGCCCACCACTCTCCTGCAAGCACAACTCCCACACTGAGATCAGAATTCACAGAGCCCAGAGTCAAGTTTTGTTCCAACTTTTGTTACAGAAATTGCTTGGGGTGAAGCTCCCTTATCTGTGCTTTTGACAAATATGATTTGCCATTAAACTAAACCAAGACCCATGTGCTTTTCTCTGCTTCAACAATCTTCTAAGTCATTGTCCCCCGGAAATAAGAAATGCACACAGTGTGTGTTGTAATCAACATCACAGGAGAATTCTGCTGCACTTTATACAAAACTTAGCCCGTGTCATTTTAAAAAGAGACATTTGGCATACGCAGGTAAATGGACAGATAACAGTAGATACAGATCTATAATCTCTGTTTATGAACACAGGGAGCCCTAGATCCAGCTCCCTTCTTCATCTCAGGAAGAAACAGCTTGGCAAATGGTTGGCTGTGGGGCATTTTACAGTTTAAACAACACACACAATCCACAAATATAATTCCTACCTGAGAAAATCCCATACTGTGTGCTGACTGACATGTCTCCTGAGGTCATTTTAAAAGCTGCTTGTGTCCTGTGGGTTTATTTTGCTGTAGAGTTGTTCTTTAATCTCACAGTACCTATACATCAGGACCATGTCCCATCTGTCAGTTAGCTGATGGGCTGAGGCAGGGTGATGGGGAGCAGAAAGCGATGAGATTTCACTGCCTCTTGTCAGTCACTGGGAGGGGATGTGTGATTTTTCCCTGGTGGAACATATAATGAAAGGTTGCCCACCACCACATACTTAAGGCAGACAGCAGGACGATGAGCTTCTCTGAATCTCAAACAATTTCAGCTCACATTCAGGACTGCAGACCTCAGTGCACGAATATATCCTGACTGCTAGAAATGCCACAGTCATCAACCAGACACACTTAGGAACGAGGGGAAAAGCCATAGGTGAAGAAACAAGAATTGTGGAGTAATGGTCTCTTCTAAAGCTATGTGAGGCCACGTTTTCCTTTTTATTGTCCTTTCTCAGTGTTAACAAACAGGAGAGGCATTTATTTAAAAATAGTTCATTGCCCATTAAACACACAGTATAAACTTTTGTTCCAAACTCCCAAAGCTTCAGACTGCAGATGTTCTCCCCTGCTACAATGAATCCTAAAGAGCCTGACAGTGCCAGGACCCTTAGAGCTTGCTTGGCTTATCATTACTTCTATAGATTACGTTTATGGAAACAAAGCAGGGCAGTTTAAATGAACTGCCTTTCAAGAAGCAAACACAAGCAGTGATGCTGCTTGCCATGAAAAGAAGCATTTTCAGTATCTTTTTTGTACGTGATGTAGTTTTGCCTCTCAGACCTAAGCAACCTGGTGTTTCCTATACTGCAGAAGTCTGTGTTCCCAGAGTCCACCAGCTGACATGTAGGATTTTGTGGTTATAAGGAAAGCTTGCATAAAGCACATTCGGAAATGCAGTTCCCTAGCAGGAGCACTGGGAAATATTTGAGCCCAGTGCCTCAGAGCTACAGAGGCAGAAAGAAGTGAACAGATGTAGAATTAAGTTGAATGCAAAGTTCTCTGTGCTGCAGTTACCAAAGTGAATGGGAGGAATGTAAAAAGGTAAGGGATTTATTACGACCACGATCTCATTCCCTCTATGCTCCAGCTAATGTGTGTAAGAATTTTGCGGGCTTTTTTTTCATGGATGCTGTTTCCATGGGCACGGGAGGTAGTACTGGTCTGCACAAAGGAAACTCCTCTGGCTGTCCACAAAAAGCAATGGATATTTTTATCAGTTAGTATTATTTCACCAGTATCCACTAGTGTCTCCATACATAGTCACAGATCTTCCCCAAAAAACCCAACTGAAAGGGCAGCATACTTGTTCTGTCAGTAGTGTTACATTCATAGAGACATGCGGTCAGAAAACACCAATTTGGGCTTTATTTTTGCATGGCTGTGGGTGCTTGCTTTCTAAATGCACCCACATAGACCACAACATATGGTATACAGCTTTTGCAAATATCACCCTGGGGGGGGACACGGAGGGAGTTTACTGGTGATGTGGCTGTTGTAACATCTCCGGAAACCAAGATCAGTAGCCTTGTCCTTCTCGTTCTGTGAGTTGGTACAATGACATCCACTGCTTTTTCAGAAGAAACGTGTCACTTTTATTTGCCGAGTGTGTACAAGCAGCTTCATGTCAACATACATGCCCAGGCAATTAATCCTGGCAATTCCATTAGCTCATGCAACACGAGTGGGAACAGGCTGCTTCTCAGCTGTTACACTTACAGGTCAAGACAAACTTAACCTACCAGTTCTTAAGTATACTTGCACTTTATATTGACTCATCCATTACCCGTGATGAAAGCATCCCAGTTTCACAGCTAATTCAAGTTTACATTTATCCTCATTCACTTTCACATTTCCATGCAGACCAAGCCACTTCAATATGTTTCCTTCGACTGAACTTCTTTCGTAACTAAAAACCGCTAAACATTAAAATTCCCCATGAGAAAACTTGCTTTCTTTCAGTTGATGCCCAAGATAGCGATCACTTCTACCTACCTTTTTTNTTTTTTTTAAGTAAAAGCTAAAATGTTATAGGTTATAACTAGAAAATCAATTGGCTCAAAGTCACAAGCAAATAAAAAAATTTATCTATCTTAAATTTATAAAGTAGGATTTTGAGGGGAAGGGAGCAACCATGTGTTGCCTGGTTGCTGTGGCTGACTTTTCTTGTGTTTACACTGCCTGGGACGTGTTGCACACAGCCTAGGTTAACACAAGGTGAGGTAAATGGGAACTCCTGATGAAACTGCAGGGCAGACCTGATCTAAGACTATATTTAGAAAACAAATCAGAGTATTCAAAATCAGACAGAGTTTTCTGTCAACATCAGTGTGAAGGGAGTTGATGCCATGGTCTGTTAATGTTCATAAAGATAGCAAACTCTCCCATTTGGGATTCTGTAAACTCTGTACTGTCTGAAATAACCTTTAAAGACACCAGGAGATGTTTACTTTAAAGCAGGCTTATTGTCAGAGACATTCTTCAAATTTCTTATTGACTTCATTGTTTATAAATGATGTTGTATTTACTCTCTAAAGTGGGAAAACAAAATACCCACTACCATTTCTCTACATCCATGAACAGCAGACTTGCTGTAGCGTTTGCATAATAGATGGTTGAGAGCTCTCTGCCTTTGATGTCATCTTAATGAACTCAGCATAATTGCCTTTGTGAAACAATGGCGAAGAGCACAGCAGTACTTAAATACAGCTCCACTAAAGCAAGGACTGCTCTTGGTAGTGTGCCAACTTCTCATCTCCAGGTTCTTCATTACTTTATCTCTCTCTCTCTCTCTCTTTTCTTCAAAACACTCTTTTCTCCAAAATACAGGGCCAGGATCTCAGCTGATATAGAATGATGCAGCCTCGTGTGATATTTACTAATTCATCAGCTCAGAAAAGAAGAGACATAAGTGTATCCCAGCCTTCTCCGTGCTCAGCTGTGGCAGTTCCAGCTCCCTGTGACACCCACCAGCCCTCTCTCTGTACCATTGGCTGGTGGGTTGGCTGGGTTTGGTACCATTCTCTTGGGATGGGAACGGAAATTCTACAGCTCTCACAGCAACTTTCCAAAGCAAAACACTTTAATTAAATATAAAAATTTGACTAGCACAGCACTTGATTAATCTCTGGGTTTATCTGATTCTGCCATTCAAGTTTGCAGTATTTAGCAGTATTACAGGTTACCAACACACAGCTGTGCTGCACACATCAATAAACTTAGTGCAAAAAATATTTTGGGGTAACCACTTATTTTGAATGCTCAGTAATCACTGTATTACAAAGCGAATGTGACAGGAAAGTTACAAAGACATCATGCCTTTCTTGAAAGCCAAATTCATATCTGAAAACATCTCTCAGGAGCTACACACAGCAGGGTATACTTGACATCCCTAATTTGTCAGTGATGGGCTTGGCTGATTGTGATTTAGCATTTGAATTTTCACTTTGTTAAGGGAAAAAGAAAAAAAAAGGCCAAGGCTTCTTTTAAGCCTGGAAGCTGAAGTTAGATACTTAAATTTGAGACTCATCAAAATAAAAGTGCCCTGGAATATGCTGCTCCTTTTATATTCTTTTGAAGAGATTTTGATGGAGTCTTGTAGTGAGAAAACAATGCACAACAGATCACTCAGTGAAACCAGTAACTAGCTTTGTATGGATCTGAGCAGTACTGAAGAACAGGGCTGGGAACATCACACTAACTTTTAATCCAGCTCTGACACTGCTCACACCAACTAAAAGTCTTCTGATGAAGCAAAAATAATCTGAGAATATGCAATTACATGATCAGAATGATTGTTTGTCTTTAGACTTCTCTCTAAATCACCTAAGACCTTTGCATGCTATATAAATAAATTACAACCAGCATTTTAGCTTCTTTCAGACACAGCCATTACAAGAATGTCACTGACATTTTAGTCAGGATATTCTATTTAGTTTGAAATATGATATGATAGCCTAATGAAGTTTTAACCATAGAAAGGTAAATGCTAAGAAGCCCAAATTCAAATATACCTAGGAAAATTAAAGAAAAAAATCCTATAAAAACTATATAGAGAGCAAGCTGATGGTACCTAGTGCTGAGCATGCCCTTCTTATCTGGAGCTCTAAACAAAAAAAGCCATAGCAGGAGGACTGTAGCAGTGGAGATTTTGCTCTGGCTGCAGTACATTCACAGAAACCTGAGTGCTACAGTAAGGACACACTGACCGCAGCTGCCCAGTCCTTGGCTGCAGGGACAGGATCTCACGTGGCAGGCTAAGACAAGGCATCCTGCGGAACGTTCTCCCGCAGGCACCAGACGATACAAACCAGAGGATGAGCTGGGCAGCTGGCAGGACAGAGCCCCAGCTGGGGCTCCTCCAGCACAGAGCCCTTGCCCCACCAGGCAGCTGTGGAAGAAAGCAATCTCCTGCCTCCTCGCTTGTCTTTACCTAGCACATGGCAGGGTGCACAACCTCCATGACATTCTACCATTGTGCTCTTTCATTTATTTATGAGTTGCACAGTTCACCTAACAATCAGTCACTTCTTATTTCTGCTTGCGAAAGCTGAATGCAGAGGTCCTTCAAACCATTAAATATCCATCAGTAAAGCAACAGTGTAGCTAGTGAAGGATTAACATATTCAAAATATGCGTATGTTCTAAAGTTAATTAATTTCCAAGTACGAGTACTCATATGACCACTGGTTAGAGCAACCTAAAAGCAAAGCTTGAGCAGCATAAATCAAATTAAATCACAAATCAGTTCTGAAGCTGTATGTTTAAGTGCTCCCATCAACTTGTACAAAATTATAAAAGCTAGGAATTAGTAACAAAACTCTGACTTGACATTCTTTGTCTTAATTTGAATTTAACTGGATTACACATGAATTACTAATTGCTGTTTCTAATGACCCATGGTGATAATATGAGCTCTGTATTGCAATGACCTGACATTTAATTAGTTTGTATGAGCAGATTATGCAAAGTTTTATCATGAAGTGATTTAAACTGATATCGCCCTTGGTAATGCAATACAGCAATAGTGAAGTCTGCACGTTGATATAAACATAAAATTTCAAAGAGAATCCATTAAAGGAAAAATCAATTGATTAAATGTAAAATGAAAACAAGCTCTGCTGAGTATTAGGTACTAAATTCTATTCAACCAAGCTTCAAACTTTGTAATCACCAACTTGAACTATGTAAAACAAGTATTAGTCACACTTCAACTAGCGAATAACTCAGTTTGTATATTACTTTCAATTCAAAAAAATCCTGAGAGTTCCACTAGACATTTATATATGAGCAACAAAACCAGCCAATCTAGAAATCATTTTGTGGGAGAAGGAAGCATTTGCCTGCCTGGTTCCCATATGGAGTAACACTCCAAAATGGGCAGCAGAATAAGACAGCATGGACACCACACTGCAAAAGAAAAAAACAAATTACTCTATGATAAAGTATAAAGTATATTCCCAACAAATGCACGGATGCCACTGAAAACCAGACTCCACTTAATTTACTTCTGCCCATCACTGGAACATCTGATATAAATCAATAACAAAAACATCGGCCCTTTCTAGCTTCATTTACTCCTTCAGGGCATGTTCCGATAGGGGCTGATTTTTTTTTTTTTCTTTTCTTGGGAGGTGCTACTTTTTTTTAAACCCTTAAAGATTTATTAGGAAAAAAGGAATTATTGATTTGAAGAAATCCTACTCCCATATTGAAAGAATCTTCCTCCTACTGAAGAAGAATTTACATAAGTTACAGGCTTAATCTTTATCTGATAACCTCTAAAGTGTGTTTCTTTGCTGAACCATTAGACTGACACCATACAAGTGCATATTGGCACCATATAAGCTGCTTGGTGAAATTTTGGACATCTCTACAGAGAAATGAGTCCATGCTCTGGAGAAAACGCTTGCCTGTCTAGAACAGTAAGGAGTAAAAAAGGGAGATCAAGCATCAGGTTTACAGCCAGCCATTAGGGACACCTTAAAATGTTGCCAAATAATCAAAGAGCCATTGAGCATTAACCCAAGGCCTGCCATTGGAAAATAGATGCTGATCTTTGATATGGAAAAGCACGTGATCAGGTGGTCAGGCTGAACATTTAATTTGCTGTTCATTTTTGTCGTTTCTGTGCCAGGAAGGACCATTTGATCCTGCGAGGCTCACACAGGAAACATGAAGCTGTGTCAGGGAAGGTCTAGGCTGGCTGTGTAAAAGGCTTTTAACACAAAAGGTGGTTGAACATTGGAACAGCCTCACCAAGGAAGTGACCAACAGTACCAAGCCTGACAGAGTTCAAGAAGCTTTGGACAACACTCTCAGGCACGTGATATGATTCTTGGAATGTCCTGTCCAGGACCAGGACTCAAAGTTCCTGATGGGTCTATTCCAACTCAGCCTATTCTGTGATCCTATCATAACCCTCTTGCGTGGGCCAGTCTGGCGTAGCCTAAAACATTCATAGAGTAAGTCTCTGAGGGGACATTTTTACTTCTCATTTCTATGTCTTGAGTATGTGCGTGTGTATACTTTTCTAGTTTCAAATTTCCACCAGCATTTATAAATGAACATACACCTCTGAAATTATGATTCCTGATGACCTTACTGACTTTGTATCTGTCAGATACAAAGATACTCAGATATCAAGATACTCAGAAGACAAGAGAAACTAGATGGATTTGAAAAGTACTACCTGAATACTCGGTAGTTCCTCGAAACCACAGGAACCAATTGTCTGTAAATCCAGCACACGGCCTGCAGTTAGGAGGCATTTTCCAGAACAAAGTGTGGCACACCTTGCTCTTGTCTCCTGTAAGTTACATACCAGCTGCTCCCAGAACTGCAGGTCACCTTTGCCTTCATGCTGGCTTAATGCAGAGCTGCTTGGTGGGAGCACACCTGTGCAGCCTGGGCTGCAGGAGCACAGCTGCTGCCCCACAGGATGGTAAGTCTCCTCCAGGCTCCAACACACTTCAGCAGCACCCCAGAGACCACCTTGCATCGAGCGGGGCTTACAGTGCTTGTCTTGAAGGACATGCCTGTTTCCTCACTTCTCAGCACTACAGCCACTCAGCTCCTTACTGTCACTGCTAAAGAAGAGCCAATCTTACAGGAATTAATACTGTTTTTTAGTTAGTCTGCCCTACAGGCCCCTGGAGAAGAGGAAACAATCAAGAACCTGTGGGTCACAGATCACTGCAGCCATACAATTTGCCATGCCCATCTGCCTGGTGCCAGAGGACTTGTACTTCTGCCAAGAAAAACGCAAAAACCAAGAAACTAACAAGAACTTGCACACTCGCTTACCTTTATAAGGCTACTTCACTCACTTGTCCTCACACTTCCAAAGATGTCTCCATTTCACTGAGTCAAGGCTGATAATTTCCAAAATCATCTCCCGGCAATGAGGTATCAGTATCATCCATTTCTCATTAGTTATTAAGCCCTTAAAATACATTGCTGCCTTTGAAAACTACACACAGAGTGTATATCTCTAAATTGCTTGTAATATTTGAAATCTACCCTACAGCTTGAGCTTGAAAATTGCACACAGCTGAAGTCTACCTCTATTATTCATTGGCTTCAATGAGACTATTCATGCAAAAGGTCCAAGGCAGTTTTAGGGCTTTTGGTAATATGTGTGTAGATATATCTTTTTACTTTTAAAAATGAATGGGGATTTTGGAACAAGCATGAAGATCATAAAGTGGGTAAAGATTTTTTTTAACCGCCACCAAAATGCAATCATGCTGGAAGAAGCTGACAAATTTCAGCAGCTCTTTTTCATTAAAGTGCATTACTTTAAACAAAAGCCCCCAAGGCAAGCTCTCTGAGAAGTTCGCCATGATGGGAATATACTCATGTGAAAGAAATATAGCACAATCTAGCACATTCATAGAAACATCACTTTTAAATATAAAGTCCATTATTCATTATTAAAAGAAAAGGATACATATGCGAGAAAAACACCCATCTTGTGGCTACATGCCTGACAGCAGCTTACATTCTTTGCAGAGTATTTTACATCCACAATAAATGTGAACGAGATGTATCTATCTAGCTTTTAGGATGTTTCTTCAGGTTTATCGCCACTGGGAAATAGCTGTGTCTGGTTCAAGAAGAAAAGAAAGCTGCATTTATCGAGTGAGTCAAAGTGCCAGGAAATTCAAAGACGTGGGAACGCTGCACGAGTTGAAACACAAATGGCAATGACCGCTTTACACCGCAGGACACATGGGAGCCCCCAATAACACGGGGACACTGTCAAGGGCTTGACAAAATATATTTCATAAAATAAAGTGGTGTAAGTCTGATTTCATTACAGTCACAGCAGTTTATGATGCAAGGAATTGCCTCAGCATTTCGTGGGGTATTATTTTGGTTTCCTGTTTGAAACTAGCCAGAAAGATAGATAGATATTAATAGCACTGATGCACAAGCAAGTTATCAGAGTGCATCTCCTTTAATTGCTGTTGTATTTCTTAACCCTAGCAGGGCACACAAATACCGAAGAACAGTCACTTGTGCCAGAGAATCCATATTTAACCAATACATCAGGTTAAGATGCGAATTTTTCTTCTGCAGGATATTCCCACTGTTAAAATTTACAAATGACAGATGCTCTGAAGTTTTCCACAGTAAAGACATTTTAAGGAATGTCATTAACACTTTCTAAGACCTTTGTGGCCCCGAAATTGCACAGAGGGCATCTCCTTAAGCCCTGATGGTCCTCTCCATCAGGAGACTGTGCAGTGAGACAGTGCTTGGAGACTGGTAGTAGCGTTTTATCTTGGAAGTTTCTCAAAACATGCTGCCTTGAAATGTGGCAATTTCAATATGCTGGGGCTTTTTTCTTTCCCTCCAACAATAACAGGAAACACATACCTGGGGAATAGATATAGAGTAGGAGACAATTCACTGTGGATTGTATGCTCCCATCTCAACTGGAATAAACATTTAAACAGGAAGACTTTTGCTGCACCTGTCACAGTGGTTGATTCTGCAGTCTTCATAGCTGCACTGCTTGGTTGGATTTGGGGTTGAAATTTGGTTGAACTACTCAGAGACTCACTTGCACAAGGTTTACATATCTGAACACCTACTGGAAGTGAACTGCATATTTCCTTGCACACAGGACAGTATCAAAGGGCAAGAGTAATCACCAGAACCTCCTGCCTCTGCAATTATCATGCAGCACTAGGTTTTAGTCAGGGTCTCTCTTAAAATTAGCAGCAGCTTTTGCTCATCTAGGAGCACCAGACTAGATTTGGCAGGTGACACACAACAGGAGCAAGCTGGTTTCTGGGGGCACACGAGGCAGCAGCCTCAAAAGGTAATTTTGAGCCATTGCAGAGAGCCAGAACCTGTTGGAGAGGGCACCAAGGGTACATTTGCTTTGGTAACATGGAACAGGTTCAAAACATCCATTCACCCTGCCACCTTCCTCTGCTGCATTCAGGAAATGTTTACTCAGCTTGTAAAGTTGGCCTGCACTGCATGACTTTACAGTAGCCAGGTGCAATCAACACCTCTGTGACTGTACAGACCATTGCCTTCTACACCACAGCACCTTCTCTCTCACAGTGCCTGGGCTAAATGTGGGATGAGTTTTGGGCATTGTTGTTTGACATGGTTTTTCCCTGAGATAAGGACCGGTTGGAGAAGCAAGGCCCTGTCACCGATGTCTAAAGAAATTCCAGCCCTCAAGGGTACAGTGGAGGAGAATGAGCAACAGGCTGCTTGAAACCTGCACTGGGAGAGGGATTTTCTCTCTTCTCCCTGGAAAGCAAGAAGTAATTTTTAATCTCTTAACTATAATCCCTACATCACCTTTCTGGGACTCATAATCCTTTCTCCACCTTTGCAGCTCTAGCACAAGTGAGAGCCTGGCTTCAGACTTTATAGTGATTTATAGCACTTCTTAGAGCACACAAGGTAACAAAGCGAGGTGGCATTTTTTAATATGTGATATTGCAGGACAATCTGGATGTCATTCTATGGAATAGGATAAAAAATAATAATAAAAAGAGGCATTTCCTTAACCAAAGGGCATCCTTAATGCTGCATATGATCACTCACTGCAAACAGGAAAAAGACAGGAACTTCTCAAAGGAAAGGCTGCAACAATCTTTTGTAGTGGAAAGTTTAAGCAATTTACAAGTAGGAACTGCTAGTGACTCCTCCATTAAACACAGAAGATAAATCAGTTAATCTGGAAAAAGTATACAAACCCAACAGTAAAAGGAAAAGTTTCTGAACTGATCTATTTAAACTAAGAGCCATTGATTTCACACAGGCACTGCTCCTGATTAGAACTGGAAAGCCAAGTTTTTACTGTGATGTTTTGCTCTTGTGATTCTGAAGCCGTATGAAGGGCAGAGAGACAGAGGCTGGGTTTTAATAGGAATTACATCTGAACTCTGCTCATCATTGAAGATAGAATGTAATCTTTTAGTACAACTAAGGACACTGGTGAAAAAATTTTAGATGTCAAAATGTTGTTGAAGTGACAGCTATATCACCATGAGAGCAAAACTGCAGGAACAAAACTGCCACAGCGAGATCCTGACACATTAGTAACCTTGAAAAAACCCGTGGCAAACGTGCTCAACCCCCTAAACCAAACCAGCAGTAAGTAGTTTGATACATGCTCCGAAAGTTAGGTAGATTTTGAAGTTTCAGTCACTCAGTCACTCCTGTACATTTACAAAGTGCACAATCAAGGCAGAATATGTCATATATTCACAAACCTAAGCATAAACCTGCCTGCTGTAACTACATTCCATTTCTCATCCTAGTTAGGCTGAACAGAGCTTTTCTTGCCTAATTGAGGAAGAGAAGCCTATTATCCCAAAGTACTAAAAAAAAAAACATTCCCTGTGGCCTGAATAAACTAGGTTCAAGAGGCTGCCAAACAGGGAGGCCAGCCAGTCTGCACAAATTTTTTAGCTAGCTGACAAGTACATTGAAATTTGGGACTAGATATCAAGTACATGTTAAGCAAAGGTCCTGCTGCCCACAAGCACGTCCACAACAAAAAGCAGGCAGATGGGTAGACAAATACATATTTGTATCCAGATAACCATATTCAGGAAATCTTGATAAAATGTATTTAATTTTTTCAAATATCTTGAGTAGATTTCAGATTAATCAAAGTAACTTCAAATCCCAGGAAGATATTGAATGAAATTAAAATACTTGCAAGTAACAATTAAGCAATGAAAGCTATAAACAAACATAAATGAGTCACATACATAACATATCCTACAACCAATTTATTCCATGGCATCATGGCTCTTACAGAGAATGAAAAAGAAGAGGCTGTACTAGGCCTTGACTTTAGTAATTATTCTGACACTTGTTTAAAACTCACAAATTTATCATAAACAAGGCAATCAACAAAGGTATAGGTGAAACTCTACTGTTTTGTACACAACTATTTGAAAAATCATACAAGCATTTTTTCACTGTCAAACAGGAAAGCTGAATTAAATGCATGAACCTTTTTGCATTCTGTGAGTTTTCAGTATTTTCATTAAAAGTATGATATGATGAAGGAGAAAACACCAGGCCTGAAGAGAGTATCAAGGTGAGAAAGTACAACAGATGATCCTTTCGAGGAAGAGATTTGGTGTCAAAGTAATCCTAAGACAGAGGGAAAAGTGTCTGAGCAAATGAAGATTCACTTCAGCAAGTGTGGAACTGAAGTCTATGAAATATGAAGACTGCATGTGCATGTATGTATTTATACATATATGTATATATACACACATCTATATACCCATGCAGCTGACAAAAGGCGTAAGAGAAGCAACAGCTGGCGAGGCAGTGGGTCTTCAGAACAGGATTTGGGAATCACAATGGATCGTAAACCACGTGCAAGTCAAGAATATTTTGCTTTTGAGAGAAAGCAAATATCAAAGTGGGATGTATAAATGGGAGCACTGCTCCTAAGACAGCTGAAGCAAACCTTCTGCTCTGCTCAGAAGCAATAAGGCTCCCACAGCTGGAGCACTGCAGCCGGATTCGGACGCAGCATCTAACACCAGAACAATGCGGGCCAGCTTGAAGGATTTCAGATGAAAAGAATTATCACCAGAGGTCTCAAAACCTATCCTTGGAGGGAAGTCTGGGAAAAGCAGAGTTGTTTAGTCTAAAAATAAAGACGTCCGAAGGGAGATATGATAACGATCTTCAAACATAGAAAAGGGCTGCTAGAAAGAGAAAGGAAATAAGCCCTTTTCCATGTGGGCTGAGGTTTGTATGTATAGAAATAGGCCAAAAAGGCAGCAAGGGAGATTAAGGTTAGACTTTAGGAAGTACTTTCTTCTAGTGGTAAGAATAGCTAAGTCCTGGAAGGGTTGGCCTACAGAGATCTTGCAGTCGCCATTATCTAAGCCTTTTAAGAGCAGATAGAGACACTTGTTGGAAACATATTGGTTGTATATGCACTGTCTTGAGGCAGGTGCATGGAGTGACTGACCTCTATAACATTTTTTGCTTTCAACTTCCACTGTATGAAAAATGCGTGACTGGAGTATTAACATGTTTCTTTCCAGCAGAGCATCTCTCTCTTTGAAAACGTATGATTAGTCACTAGACCAGTGCTTGGTGTCACCACAGCATCTCCTCTGAGTTTTGCTACACAGACAAAGGCAGCAGAGGGGAGTGCAGCAGAACTCACAGGCAGACCAGAGTATGGTTTGCGACAATGTTTGGCTTCTGTCCTGGAATAAAGAGGACACACAAGCTCAATCTCTCTTCCTCCCCAGGGAACAGGGGTTCAGTGTTTGCTCTCCACCATCCAGACCAGAAAGAAAGCCACAGCAACCACAGAAGAAGTGGGAGCTGACCTCTATGCCACACTGCCCAAGAAATATTTTCACCCTCCAATTTTATTGCAGGAAATTTGAAAACAAGACTTTCTCTGTCAGTAAAGGTGCAGGCAGAAAGACTGGGTCCATTTACCACTAGATATTTACCCAGATGACTTTAAAAGCTCTGCATGGATTTTGGACCAGCATTTTTTTTCTCATGTGGGAGTACAGTAAAACACCAGCTGCTGTTAATGTACCTTAGTGAATAATCACACTCAGCTAATCTTCAGCTATGAATGATTAAGCACTTCATACAGTATGTGAATATGAAGAGCCATCTTCTCACACTTAAAATATATTTGATTTGAGAATGCGGTGAAGCGAACACACCCCATGCCAATATAAGGACAAGCTGCAGAATTAGACAATTACTCTTTTGCATCCATCATCTTGTGCGACATATAAATTCTACAGGAAAGCCATGACACCCCTGCACAAACTGATACTCCTGCAACACTGTTCAACAGCAGACTACTTGCTTTTATCCCTGGGTTGCCATGCACATATTACACTTTGCATCTTTCAGAAGAACATCTCTAGAAAACCTGAGGTTTTTAAGAGGAAACTGTCAAAATTTGGCAGGTCACAATTTTGTAAGTCTTACTCATTACTAGTATTTACTCCTGCAAACCGTTCTCTGGAAGTCAGTTTGAAAGGAAAAAAAAAACCTGTCCACTGATCTGACACAAAAATTGCCAAGTCACTCTATCATTCCACATGAAAACAATTGCTGTTGCTTTAGCACAGACTCGGGTTTGGGTTTTCAGCCTCAAGTTAATCAAAAGCACAATCTTACAAAGCTTTATTATGGAAAAGACTAAAATTCTCCTGAAGCTAGAGAATTAAAATGCCCTTACTGTCTAAAGAGAGCTCAGTTCTCTACTCCTTTATTTGCTCATTTCCTACACGCTAAACAGGAGGGTTATGGGCTTGGCCAATAAAAATGTGCATCCACCAGCAGTGGTTATGTATTGGTCTCCACTACAAAAAGGTAACAAAGATGCTGTATTGTTTTAGTGCTGACAGGAATTTTGAAGGTCACATCCCCCAGAAAAGCCTTTGTAGTTATGCACAGTAGGTGGTCATCCTCTCACGAGTAATATTTGCTACCCTCCATCTCCAAGAAACTCCTCTGCATGACACACGCAACACAGCTCTAAGAAGCATGGGCTCTCAGGAAATAGCTGTTCTGATTCTGCATCAGCAAATGGAGGTCTGTACGTATGGTAATAACAATTTACTTTTTATAGAATAATAATAGGCTTGGGTAATTCCTGTGCCAACAGATCAGCGGCTACTATTTCCACTCAGAGGTTATGAAAGATTCTGCCCTCACCCCTTCCCAATGGCCTCTTGTTCCAGAACAGCTGAGCGTTATTTTTAAGCCATAAAATTCTAGGAGAACGGCTGGGCAGCTATTATTAACAATCATACAGAATTCCGCATAATGTGTGTCTCAGTCCACTTTATATTCTACCACTTAGCACGGAAAGCACAGACTGAAATAATTTACAGTCAAGTGACATTTTGCATGTATAAAAGATACATCTATCTGAACAAGGTGAGTTCAAATCTGTGGTCTCTGTTCAAAGAAAACTTAAATATAAGTCAATGAGAACAATGTCTGTGAAAAGAGGGCCTGCCTGCCTGCTTTCAGAGCATAAGATCGAGTGTATTCTTTCCAAAATTCCTTAGTGCACGGGACTCAGGAACAGCTCTTTGATCTTCAGGTTCTCCATTCCCCTGATGATCCACCTGCAGTTACTACTCCAGCTATCCTTTTCCTAAATATAATGAGTTTCTTCTGCCTTTTTCTGGTTGATTCTCACCTACTTTCTGTTCACTTCTTCCTTTTCCTGAAAAGATCCTCCTCCCCTTGTCCATCCTTTCTTTATGACACAGGAGTTGAGAGCAAGTAAGGAGAGGAAATTGCCATGGTGGCTAAAGGGATAAACTGGCAAAGAGAAGGTTTTAGGTCCTTTTGGGAGGAGATACAGCAAATCCTATTCAGATTTCCTGCAGATTTTTTTTTTTCCTTTTCAGATTTGTGAGAAGGAAGCCAGAATTGAAACTTTTCCTTCCTCCTTTCAGGTTCAACAGGAAATTAGCCAAACAGCTAAACTACCCACTCTACAACTCTTCCCCAGCAGGCTGTATGAATGTCTCCAATTGTTACAGTTTGTTAATTGCCACACAGAAGTTATCACATTAATGCAACTTTGATGCCAAGAATAGTTTAAACGAAGTTAAATGAGGAAAGCATGCCTAGTAGTTCCCATTGTTCAGCCCCATAGACAGGCAGTGAGTTGGATAATTGGGCATTCTGACACTTCCAACTCATTTGTTTCATTACACTGTGTTGCTTGCACTAAAACAAACATCTGCAAAAATTGTGAACAAACAGATCTAGGAATTCTTCATGAGGAAAAAGCTGCTGTATTCAGATTGATTATGCGCTAAGAACTTGTAGGATTGAGGGGTTATTTTTGTTTTAAGGATGAGGGCCTTTTCCTCCCAAATGCATGTCATGCTAGAGCAACACAAACCACTGAAGTCAAAGCCCTGAATATCAATGGACATCATAGTAAAAGCAGATTCTTCTAAGATCCTGAATTTACCCTAATATCATATCTCATTATTATTATGTAGGTGCTTCTCACCCTAACAGGGACGCACAGCACTCTGCAGAGTCAGATTCCCACAGCCAGATTGCTACAGTTGCTGGACTTCCACCACTCCCATGGGTGCCAAGAGATATCCTGCACTTAGAGACAGGCATTCAGCCCCTGCCTAATAAAATACTCTTCAATGGATCTAACTTACTGTGAGAGCTTTTCCTAGCTTTTTTCTGGTATAGCTCCCCTGACTTCCACAAATTTTTCCCAGCAGAGAACCGCTCTGACAGCAAGAGTTACAGCATTGTCAGGTTGGGCACCGCTCATTTTTGTGGCCTAACGTGACGCTGGAGCCCAGCGTGGATTCTCTCGGTGCCTTCGTGCCGGCGCTACAGGACGTGCCAAAACACATCAAGTCCACTTGTACATCTAGTTCAGTAACCTGCCTCCAGCAGTACCTCCCTGCTTCAGGGGGAGGCAAACCTTTTGTACTGTGTATAATGAGAGGAGAATTTCCCCTCTCTAGCTATTCATACAGCAATTTGTGGATACCCTGATGGATGAGAATTGATTAGCAAGACTTGAAAGGTCAGAGGTACGCACAGACCTCATCTGCAGTACAAAGGACAGTTTATCCTCCATATCACAGGAAGCATATAGTGAAATTCTCATTGTTGCTGACACAATATGGGACACACTGCAACAGCAGGTTGAATTCTAATGCAGCCTTTATCATTAAAAATCCGAACACAGCTATGTTATTCTTCTGAGCCCGCGTTTTCAGCCTTCTTCAGTTAGATGGTTGGTGTTTTGAAAGCTAGTGAATCTTGATTTATTTGCTAAAATAAATTCACAAAGCTTCACCTTCCTGAGATGCATTAACCAAGCTGGTTAATTTGTTAATTAGCTTGTTAACCAAGCCCCCTCAAAGTCCTAGCACTACAGCAAGGTAATTTTATTTCTATGTAATCTTACTGAACTTTTCTCCTTTTAAGAAATGCTATTTTCTAGAAATAAAAAGATGAAGATTCCCTGCATAAATACTCTCACTCTCTGAAATTCCATTAAGAAGATCAAGCAGGCACCATATTAAATACTGAAATAAAACTGCAGTGCAGCAGTTGACAACACAAAAGCCCAAGACGTTTTCAGTTTGGAAAGAAATAGTTCAGATGTTAACATTTCTACAGAAAGGATTTTCTGTGCTTGAACCAGTTCTTTACTAACCTTATGAACCTGTAAGTCTGTAGTGGGTTGCGTGTTTTCTTTGGTTAGTTTTTTTGGGGGTTTAGCTCCAGTGAGTTTCACAGCATTTGACATAAACACCATATAAGCAAATTTAAGGTTCTAGCCCTGAAGGTTGTAAAGAATCATGTAAAATCGTGAACCTAAAGGTCTGAAGTCCATATGATAAAAAGAAAGATCAGAAAAGTTTATGTTTTACAGTTTCTAGGAGTTTTGAATCAATCTCATCTCTTGGGAGCTGGAAGTGTTTTCCTGAATGTGAACATGAGCAAAATACTGAGCAAGGAAATGAGGCAGCAAGCAGACTAACAAGTTCTGTACGATAGAGGTATCTATACAACTGCAGATGCATGGCACAAGATTTTGGGGTGACTGCAAAGAGCAATGGAGGGAGCTGGTGGAACAAGTACTTGCTCACCTAGGATTGAAAATAACTCTTGCTTCTTATGTCTCTTATTTCATATATATATGTATATATATATATGTGTGTGTGTGTGTATGTACAGACATATTTAACATGAACGCACCCTAAATAGCATGTACAGTCATTTTTTAGTATTACTCTAGCATTTAAGAGTTGGGATATTAAGCACCAGGTGTTGGAAAGATCTCCACAGTTATGCCAGTGCAGTCAGTAGGATTATGCCAGCAATATTACATTTACAGAACCAGGCCCTAAGGTCATAACAGTTGCTCTCTCATAGCGAGTGATGAGCAGAATCCCTGGGAATACTGTAAAAGTGGCAGATAATTACATATTTTTACACTTTTATTCAATAATTTTGTTGGCTGTTTCATTGTTGCACCAACCCTCCCATACTTCATAACTCTTACAAATATTTCATTAACATACTTAAAATGATTTAGCTTCTCATCCTGCAGCACCTGCATGAATCATCATTCCCACAAGAAGGGAACGAACAGCTACGCTAACCCAGGACAACGCAGAACTCTCAGAAGCCTCAATACATAATTCAAACATGTTCCTAGCTCTTTTTTTTTTTTTTTTTTTTTTAGCTGCATCCTTTATTTTTCCCCCCTGGTCC
>WAAG01015801.1:135208-161932 GCA_013390105.1 Tichodroma muraria | reverse complement strand
GAACCTTAAAAGTGTCCTAAAAATTATTTTTAAATTAAATGTGAATTTCTATTTCTACTGAACCCCTCCAGCAGCTTGTGAGTCTTCACAGGGCATTTATTCTTTTCTTTGTTTATTGAAGAAAAAGATTTAAAAAGAAAGCAGTAATTTTGAACTTCATTCTAAACTTTAAAGGATTTCGCTTAAAACCTGGTTAGATTCAATCACTAAAAATAAGCTTGGAAAAATCAAGTTTACAATGTCAAATATTAATTCAATTTGCAAATATGTGCACAGTCTTAAGGAGCTTATCTGTCATGGACAAGACATAAAACCTGACTTTTCTTGCTGCAGCACTCTGCTCATCTGAAGGGATGGGAATGGAGAGAAGGTGAGTGTCAGAGGGTTTGCTCTGACTTCTGCAAAACAGGCAGTGCTGCTGCTGGTCCTCCATAATTTTCAACTGGTACAAAGAGCTTTTCTTGAGTAGGCAGTGTGGGTGAGCTTTGACTTTTTGCATCCACCTTTGCCAGAGAGGGTGATGAGTGGCTGGTGCAGGCTCTGGTCCAACAGTACTACAGCTGAAGGTGCCCCTCTCCAACTGAGAAATGCTGTGCTGGGAACTTAATTCCAGTTTTTCAAAGAGCTGGCTGGAAAACAAACATTCTGTTTCAAAGGGGGGAAAATAAGAAGAGGCCTAAGCTTCAGTATCTGATTTTTTCCAGAGGTTTACAGCTTTTCTTAATGCAGGCAGATTCCTATATCTGATTTTCCTGCCCCCTGTGGTAGCTTCCTAAAGTAAAGATTTACTTGTAGGGGCAAGAGACTCTTATCTCTGTCTCTGGTGTGACTTCTCTACCTGATAACCTCTGTTATAAAGGAGACCTCACTTTCAGTCCTTACTTTGAACCTGGCAAGAAGGATAAGAGCCCAGTGTCCTGCCTACATCCCGTATGTGCATCTTGCTCTCTGAAAAATTTGGTCAGAATATCCAATTTGATCTGAAACCCATCCAAAAAAGAGAAGATTGGAAGGAAAAAAAAAACATTAATGTTTTCAGTTTATCATTAAATCAGAATTAGAAACTTGTCTTTAAAAAAAATGAAAAATAAAAGAACCAAACAAACCTCACTGGAATCTGCACAACCTTAAATATCCACAGAACAATCTCCATGTAAAGCTCCTTCTACCATCACAATCCCCACAAGTAATCATAGCCATATCTTTATATCTGAATGTTCCTAGTGTCTTTTAAAAAAAAAAAAAAACAAAACAATTGTGAGTTTGCATACATCTTTATCAAAAAAAAGAGATGTTTACAGAACTGGAAAAAGCCCCTGCTCCTACTTTTTTGCCAAGCAAGAGAGGAATAAATCTGACATCACCTCAGGATTTTATCTATTTAGCCCCATCTGCAGACTGTTTCCATGAGGTGTGCAATACATATCCTTGATGTCTCTCTTCAGTCAAGCTCCCAGGGAGAAAGATATCCCCTGTAGCTTGTCTGACCCAAATTAGGTGAAGAAATTGCAGTTAAGGACAGCTTTGTGATCCAAGATGTGAATGGTGCAGAGCTCAAGGTGCCAAGCGGTGCTGTAAAGGGCTGGGAAATGCTGCAGCTTTGCTGGCAATGTAGAGAAGGATCTCAGTTCTTTCTTCCACCACCCCCTTATGTTCCTGACCGCTGGTGCTGCTCTAAATCCCTTCCGAGCTGGAGAGGGGCTGTGGTACTGCCCAGCTAACACGAGGGTCATGTCCCTTCCAGTTCCCTACGGACTGTTGTTTTGGAGTTCCCCTCCAGGCCAGAGCTTGGTCTTGCTGGTGATCCCAAGGTTGTGCCTGTGTTCAGGAAATGCCTGTGGCCAGCAAGAGAGAGGCTGTGCTGCAGCTCAGCCTTCAAAGTTGTCAGTGATGCAGAGGCTGAGCAATAGAGTCAGCCAGCTTCTTGCTCGGGAAGTCATGGCTAATACACTTCCACGTCTTCAGCCTTTTCTACCTGTCATGTAGTCTGCCAAACTGCCCTTTTCCCTTGCCTTCTCTTCCCTCCACGCTTCTCCTAGGAAAACAGACAAATATACCAACTGCAAAAAGGAACAGAGAGACCAGGAACTGGGTTCAGCCACTGCTTTCACCACTTACCTGAGGTTTGATGTTTCCATTCTTGCTTCATGACCTCAGCTTTCTGCTATGAACAAGCAGAGTGGTAGTACTTGCTGTTAATGTAAAAACTTTAAAGACTAGATACTTTTAGAGCATTAACATAGGGCATTCCTGAAATTTGTCAAAAGTTATGACAACTTCATATAGAAATTCTCTTGTGGAAGAAAAGAGACAAATATTTTGAGAGGCTTACAAGTTAATGTGATGATAAATGCCAGGATCTTATTTTCCAGACTGTTCTGATATACCTTCTCTCTGTTCCCTACCTGGGGGCTGCATTACAGCTTTGCTTCCAGCAGTTGCAGGCAGCTGCTGTTTGCAGGGGGGGAACTCCTGTGGCATTATTTATGGCAGCTCTCAGTGAGAGGACAGTGATTTACTGTGTGCCATCTTCTGCAGCTGTGAATTTGCACCACGGCAATAGGGACATTCAGTGGAATCCTGATTTTCAGTCTGACACAGAGGTAGAGAAAGGTGAACTGGCTGGGTAAAAATGAAAGCCTGTTAGTATCCTGCTTTGCCCTCCCACAAATAAACTTTTACTTCCTGGAACTGGGAAATTAGGGTTGCAAATGCCCTGGCATTCATGCTTCCATCTCTCCTGCCAGACAACTTTTTCAAGAGAAGTCAGAATAGTCTTGATTCTTCCTCTAAAACTGGATGACTTTTTTTATATAGGTCCCCCTCTTTTCCCTCTCCTCCAAACCCTACACCTGACTGCATCTACTCTATGTCTGACTCCCCTTACTAGAGAGACCCTCTGATGAATTTGTCACCAAACTTGCCCCATGCTCTGAGCTGCACAACATGCAGGATGGCAGCAAAAGGAGCTCTCTCTCAGGAGCTCTCAGGTCTGCCTCTGCCTGCAAAAAGGAGCTCACTTCTCTATGCTACCAAAAAGAGCTGTAGAATTTGACTTCATGCCCTTGATCTTGAAAAAAGATGCACAGATCAACTGAGCGGGCTCATGGGCTTATCCAAATTGAACTCAGCGCCACGTTTCTTGGTTTTGACCTATGCTATAGAAGTGTTAAATTTCCTACAAAACCATTGGCATTCTGCACAGGGAAAATGATAGAATAACACCTGGGAATGCCTTGCTTTTTATTTCTGGGGTTATTTCTTTCGACCACGGTTTATCTGGCACAATGCACTGGAAAATGATGGGATGTGTTTTGTAAGATTTCACAGGAAATCCTGGCATTGCCTTCTCTCAGTAGCAGTGAACCATGTCAGTCAGCTGTGGCATGGTGTCGTGGGACAATGAGCAAGCCCAGCTTAGTGGCCCCTGTGGGAAGCTGCATGGGAAGCTGCTTCATGAGCTATGTCTGCTGGAGAGGGAGTAAAGGGAGAAGGAGGCAAAGGTTCATTTATTTGCTTCCAAGATTCCTCCTCTGAGGTTCACATGGTAGAAATTGCAAAACTGCAAGTGGGATTAATAATTCCATACAAGACGTGACCGTAGGTACAGTGATGGAGGGCAAGTGAGCCCATTATCTGGTCTGGCTGACTATGAAAGATTTTTGCTCCAAGACATCTGCTGTAATTGAAGTTCTGGTTGGTCAAGCTGTAGAATACTTTTAGGGTACAAGTGATGTGTACTGTCATTACTATGCAAGCTTATGTTTCCTTTCTCCTGCTCTCCTGAGCTGGATTAAATATAACCTTCAGGTCAGTAATCAATGTGTGAATAATATGGACCTATATTCCAGGGGAAAAAAGGTATGAGGTGAAATGCAAAACTTCAGATATTCCTGCTAGTTCCTTTCTGCTGTGCTTCCTCCAGCAACAAAAGTAATGGTAGGTCTTGATTGCTCTGCATTGTTCCAAAGCACTAAAATCCAGAGGCAAAAAAAAAAAAAAAAATTAACATTACACACATGAACAGGTACAGGCTTTGCTTATTGAAAGGCAGATGGGACCAGGGGACCTGATTAGGCAAATTTTGTGAGACAAGAATACAGCCAAGCTCCTGAAAAACTGCAACATTACCAGGCAGCTGCCTTAATTAACAGAATAAACACTCAGTCCTCCTGCAGATTGTTATCCAGATTGAATAGCACTTGGTTCTTATCAAGACTTCTTCATAACATGGAAATCTCAGATAGTGTGATCCTTTAAGCAAACACCATGCTGCTTAAATCCTGATTCCTATCGTGCAAAGTAGCCTGCAGCCCCTCTGGACACACACCGCAGTGGAAGATGGGCAATAAACCATCAGTTCTTAACTTGCCTAAAAAACAGTAGCTAGCAGGGTTTCTGTGCCAGGCCTTTTCACCTCTCCACATTGCTGGTAGCCCTGAAAGAGCATTGGAAAAGGATTTCAATCCCTAGAAGCTGTCCCGTTGGCAGAAATCCTGTGGACACAGAGGTGGCAGCCTGGCATGCTGATGCCTTCCTGAAAGTAATCACTCAGTCTGGTGAAGAAGAGCAACTTCCCATCTTATCTCCCCCTCCATAAGAGTAGCAGAGTTGCAAAAGGCAGCGGCAGAACAGCCGCGGGTTCTGCGCACAGAACTGAGCGCTGCGCTCCGGCAGCTTCTTGCTCGCAAAGCTGTGCTAGTTTATCTATCAGAACCTTCTTTTAGGAGCGGTTAAAACCCTCCTTTGGGGGATGTTAAAAGATCTGGATGCTCATGGAGGTAGAGATAGTTATGATCTCATGTCTTTGAGGAAGTTTGACCTGATGCAGGTTGGAAGGGAAAGTAAGCAGAGCAAGCCCCAAACCAGCGAAGGTGCCCTAAGGAATATTTCCAGGGTGTCCATTTCAGGCAGATCTCTTTTTAACCTGGGCCAGGCTTGTGTCAAAAGTGTGGTTTGAGACACGTTTAACTTTAACAACAGAAGTAGAATTCCTCAAACCTCAAGGTGCAGAATTAGTAATAGAATTTTTTTAAGTATAGTCCAATCTACTCCTCAGTGCATCTGGTAAATTCAGCAGGGACTCTTACAATTTCTGGGCAGAATTGTGGCTTTTCCTTAGGCTTCCCTGGATAGCCTCTGTTCTGCTGTGTGTATTTGAAGAGTATTCATTAGTATGACCTGAGAAAGGTTTTAAAGAAGGAATGTATTTTGGGGTATCTCTAGAAATGGCTCATCTATGAAATGCTTTTGCTTGGGAGAACAAATCAAAGTAATGAATTAAATTTTGGAGTAATAATATATCCTATACAGTAATCTTAAACATTTTTACTTTTGTTGTCCGAAGGATTGTCTGGAGAGGGCTCTCTTCAGTATATGCCCGAATATATAAAGTTGGTTATTCCACTGTTCACGTACAGAAGTAGCGGTTTCAAACCTCAGTGTGTTTAAAACTCTGTATGGGAATGAGTCTGGGAAGCTTTCACTACTGTAACCAAGTACTGAGAAGATAAAAGCATTTGAGATATTTTTAAATGTCAGATTTCAGACACAAAGTGTATTACTGTGATTTGATCCTCAGACTCTATATTTATCTGTCTAGCCTCTTCTGTCAACAACTCTGTTCACCTTGGAGATAGCTATAAGCTATTGATTCAGGGTCTCTAAAATCCAAATTATGATATTTAAGTCAAGGTATGTAAATCATTCATTTAAACACTATCAAAAAGGAAATTTTGAAGATTTTGGTTTTACTTTTAAGGGCTTAAAAAAAACCACTGTACAAGCAGTTTAAAACATGAGAGAATCTTCAGCCAAATATTATTGTCATATTTGCTTAGGTAAATAGCAGATAAATGTCAAATATGCAAAGGCCACCTAGATCTCTTACTTTTAAAAGGAGCTGTTCTAGACTGTCACTTCAAGGGACTTAGTGTAGCTGATATGTCTTCTGTTTCTCAAAATATAGGTGCAGGTACTCTGGATAAGAATGAGGCTTTGCACTGCCCGAAGCATGACTCCAAGCAAACATGATCATTTCCAGGTTCTTACACTGAAATGAAAGATCTTTTCCTGCACCCAATAACCCAAATATCGCGGTGTGCATAAGGATGCTTCTGACATTTTCAAAGGCCACCCAAGGTGTTGCCTTTCTGACTGCAGATAGGCTCTGCATCACCGTGGGACTCCCTGTCTTCTCCTTTCCAGCTTTTTTGCGTCTCTTCCACTTGCTTTCATTCTGCCTCTTGTCAAGTCATTGGAGTCCAGTGTTGATATTAGCAAGTACCATATTGTCATAGCTGGAATAACTGCTTGACTTTTAAAGGTAGCCTAAACATAGACAATATATAAAAATTGAAGTTCACTAGTCACCACCACTAGTCACATTCTTAAGCTCTTAAGATGTTAATAATTTGATTTTTAATGTAATTGCCTCTTAGCTGAAGATAAGGCTTCTGTGTTCTTCCAGTGCTACATCACGTCCAGTGAACTAGTTTATTTGTCCTTCCCACAGCACATCAGCAGAGGGTCTAATCAGATTAGTTAAAGCTATTCCTTATGATCTAATTAAAAAATAATTCTTAAAAAAAAAAGACAAATATTTTAGTGTTTCATTTTGATGTTTTCTTAATGCAAACTTTTGGTGTTTGACTTATTGCTTTGTGTCCAAAAAGTCTGAGAACGCACTTTGAAATAGTAATTGAGCCTAATAACAGTTTGTATCTCAGTCTTGGATGAAAAACAATAACAAAGTCAAACTGAAGTGTTTGTTTCAATTGATTTCTTTCTTCTGCTTAGCAGGAGAACAGTTATTTACATGGCTTGTTAACCACAGGGCTTCTCAGGCAGGGGTCAGCTGACAAGAGACACTGGAGGAAACGTTCAGTGAGGTGCGAGTTGAGGGAGTCATACATCTAAGAAGCATGCAGTGGCTGAAAGGGCATGTTCCAAGCTTTCCATTTTTGGTTAATTGAGGTATCCTGTACCAATTCAGAAAAATGCCACTTTTGTCACAGCCTATCCAGAGGGGCTGGGGCTCCTAGGCGTGCTGTATGTTGGGCACTGCTCTCTGAAAGCTAATGATGAAGCTCCTGCGGACCTTGGACATTGGGATTTCCTGATTTTGTGTGAAATTATTGGTTAATTTCAGATGAGAGAGGAGCTCCTGATTTACTACATACTGCTCGGGACCTGCAACTCAAGTCCTCAAGTGGTATTCACGAAATCATAAATTCTGCTCATAAAGCCACAATATCACTTCTGAGTGCCTTCATTGTTGTAGGGGCCTGTATGAAGAAAGTGTAGATTTAGGAAGAAGTACTGTCTCTCCGTCCTATGGCAGTCCCGTGCATCGCAGCTGATCTGTGGATCTTGGAGGCAACTTTGGAAGCACGGGCAGTTAGAAAGACACATTTCCCAGGGCAAACCGAGGACAGGGAGTGCAGAGCTGGCCCAGGGGAGGGGAGCACATCAAAGCCTGCTCAGTTCTTCTGCAGACTCCATGAGGTGTCCCTGCTCTTGCTTTTGGCTTATGGTAATGAAGGCAAGAGGAAAATTAAGTCCAGGGTGTTCATGTGGCCTTGAAGTACTGAATTTTTTATAAGCTTAGTAACTGTCATTTTTCAAGTAATTTTCTAGAAGAGGGCTGGAATGTGGGTAGTGCACAGGAACCAATGTACCTTGAAAGTACATTTCTTTGTTTTAATAAGGCTGGCAGCGTACCGTGACTTGCCATAATGAATTAATTTGGTGTTTACCATAACAGCACTGAGCTTAATGAACTCATCATATTTATGCAACTGTCTGTAGATGTTCTCTTGTCATTTGGGATTTATAAATAGGTAGTAATACTTTTATCGCCGCTTTCTCCTGAGCAGGAAAGTTCTTCATGGTGAAAGACCATTAACGCTCACTTCTATTTTTCTATACAAAAAGTAAGCAGAAGTTCTTTAATACTTGATTTTTATCTTTATGTAGGTTTCTGAATTGTTAGTATGTTCTCAGCAACGTCGTTCAGCTTGAACAAAACCATTGTAGAGCCATCCTTATCAAATTCCACCAGTCATATAATAAATGGAGTTAATATCTCATTTTACTGCAGATGCCATTTCATTCAAGGTTAGCCTTCTGCATTTGAAAGAGAGTATCAATGTAAATTCAACAGATTCAAGTAAAAAGAAGTTCTCTAAATTGAACAAAGTGATACTAATTTATGGGATCCAAGTGATGAGTGCTGCATCTTTAGAAGGTAATGGTTTGTTGCTGAATAAATCAGAAGGTCAGCTGCTTTCTCTCCTTTAATATTGTTTGATATGCAAATCCTTAATGCTGAATAGCAGCTCTGGTTTACTACTGCTTCTTCTGTCATCTCTAGAAGGCGAGATGCTTATCCTTGTTTCTGTGCACTGCCTTCCTACTGACAGCAGTGTGGTGCCGAGCCCTGCTGAAGGGCACATCAGAAGGCAGCCACCTGCCTGCCCTCGTGGGCCTCCAGTTAGCTGGGCTTAAATCTGCTTGGAATCCCTGCCGTAAAACAGGCTTTGCAGCTGGACCCATGGGCACTCTTTTGCTGGGTTAAGTGGTGGGAATGGGTGCAAAGGGATCACTGCCTTGTCTAATCTGGCAGCATTTGGCTGGCACACAGAATTTCCTCTCATGGAGCTCATGATTGGCAGCTCATTAAAAAGCTTGCTTAAAAAAATATCCACACAGAAAAACAGAAAACAGTCTCTTCAGAAACAAAAATTCTCACAGATATCAAGATCTGCAGTCAAAGGAAGGGCTGGTATATCTATATATATAGATATAATGATCTCTGCTTCCAGGTGCTTTGCTCATTTTGCAAGCTCTCCCAACATGACTTCATCTACTCAGGAGCAGGCACAGACAGTGGTCCCCTCTTTCTTTCACCTCAGGACATTGACTTCTGCCCTACGCCTTCCCAAACATCCTTTTTATGGCTGAAATATGATGCTATAAATCTTACAAATATGATTTATGGCATCAAAGTCAGGCTTTGAGCATCAGTGTGTGTCTCCTGCCAGGCCTCAAGGATAAGGGTAAAATATGAAAGCTCACCAGTGAGACAGTGAGGTACCACTGATGGGAGAGGAGATGAAAAGGACTCCAAGAGTCTCCTCCTTGCCTCTCACCATTCTTATTTCCCGCTTCCTTCCCCATGAGGAAGCAAGCCAGGCTAGGCAGCAGCCATCCCTCTCTGGCACCACAGCCCCGAGCCAGCCTTCCAGATGGCACTAGTGAAAGATGCAGTGCTGCCGAGAGAGGAGCCTGCTTTGCCAAAACCTAAAGCTTGCTCAGGGAGATGCAACAGGAGCTGGCATCACTTCAGTTATTGCAGTGAATAGTAAAGATTTAGGCAGCTGCTTTACTGAAATAAAAAAAACACAAACGCTCCTTGTGGGTCCCTACCTGTCTACTTTGATAATTGAAGGATGCTTACAAATCTACTTAGTTTTATATCTTGCTTGAAGAGGAGAACCAAATTCTGCAGACTTTGTACCAGATTTTTGATAGAAAAGCTCCAGTGAGAAGGGTTTGCCTGAGGAATGATTTTTGGCTAGCCACTGCAGAAGTTACCAGAGGTTTTGTCCCTGCCTGATCCTATCTGCAAGCACCGAGTGCTCCTAAAGGCGACTCATGTGAGCCCCCTGGGAGCCAGCACAAGGGCTGTGACCTTGGCTCAAGCTCCCAAGGCAGAGCCCACCAAGGAACACAACTATAGCATTTTTATTATTTACATTTCCCCCCCACCCAACATTATTAATAATATTAATTACATTGGCTTTGCAAATCTGCTCTCTGCAGCAGTCTGATCTGCTGACTAGAGCCAAGCACCTCATCACATCCTCCTCCTTATCAGTGCCAATGGGGAAGTTATCCCGCTGGACAACATGTTCCTGGTTCAGGAAGCTGATACTCCGTCACCTCTGACATCCCAGAACATGCACTGGCATTTCCAACATCATTGTAAACGGCCTCTCATATCTCATGCTCACTACTGATAGCTGAGAATGAAATTAGATCAAAAAAGGTGTTGTCACAGAGGTCTCAGTTTTGGAGCATTTGTGACACCTCGCTATTATATTAAGTTGGTGTTTTTTATCTGTGCGTATTTTGGAGGAACAATTCCATTTCACTGCCAGCAGTGAAGTGTGTAGTCACCAGGTAGTACCCAGCCCTATTCCCATTGATTCACTAGGATTTGTTCACATCCCTGTTAGATTTGGAAACCACAGGCAGCTTAGTTTTCTGTGTTTATATCCACGAGACATCACTTGGCACTGTGAATTCAGAGCCAAATCAGCTAAAGTGCGCACAGACATTTTCTTTTGCGCAGCGCAATAAATTTACACCATTGCCTTGAAAAATGTAACTCTAATACTTTGCTTGCTGAAGAAAAATATATTTGAGACCTGCACTCTATCCATAAGCAAGTTTTAAAGGTCATGTTTTTTGGACAAATTGAATTATTTCAATATATTGGCTTCTTTTGTAAGCTTTTTAAGACTATGGTATTTCAAAACATCAGGAACTCATGCACCCTGCTTATTAATTTCCACTGGCTTATGTCCCGCAGTACTACTCTGTACTAATAAGCAGGTTCAAAAGAGCCAAGGCCATTGAGGAAAAAGTTCAGTTGTAAAAATCTGGGGCTAGGAAGGAGAGGCACTTGCTGAAATTATAGCATTAGAACATCATTATCATTCAGAGCATTTAGTTAATGCATTATTACTTTAGTCATTTATTAAATTTGAAAATCAAATAACAAACTGATTGTAGTGTCTGCCACCCAACAGGTACATCCGATTAGCGTATGGGGGAACCCACCAGGAGCTGCTGCAAATCCACGTATTTTTATGGAAAGAGTGCCATCGTGTGGGAGCCTATCCTTGCCGGGAGAGAGTGCTCTCCCTGTGTGCCGGCGTGCCTGCTTGCAAGGGCCTTCCCTTCCTCCTTTGTTTTTCCTCGAATTTCCATAAAACCGTAATTTTCGTTTCTGAAAATGAGCTACAAAGATAGGAACTTTCATAACTAGGAACAGATTAGAAGTGTTAAATCTCCTTAATATGTTAACTATTATTTTGATACCACAAACAGGTGAATTCTGAAATGAAGCATTTCTGAAGCCTAACAGAAGCAGGATCTCCCACTTTCTCTTTGTGCCATTAATATAGTTAGATATTAGTGTTCTTATCATTTCTTTCAATATATTTTTTATCCCTCAACATCTGTTTCCAGCTGCAATTTTACAAGGCTTCATTATAAGCTTTCCACTTCTTGAGCTCTCCCATGTAATAATACCATTACTATCCCAAATTTCTACTTCCATTTTTTATGTTTTCCTTTAAAGAATTGAACTTATATGTGACATCCATAAAGAAAATTGCCAATAATTACCAGGGGTACAATTAGGAATAAATCTCTGTTAAGGAACAAGCCAAAGCTCAGTGTCTTTATGCAAATGCCTTTGTTAAAAAGATGTCTTGTGTAATCAGGAATTATACTGACAAGTGAAGAATCATTTAATTAATGAGAATAGAGCAATCATTTGGATGGTTCATTCTATTCCTGACTGAATAAAAGAGAGAAAATAGCCCTGTTCAGGGATTAGAGCCTCTGCTGGAAGAAATAAACCCCATGGATGTTGTTCTGCCTTGGGTAGATAGTAAAGTAATTCCTAAATATAAAACCATATATGATTGGATTAGGTATTGAAAATCAATTGACTATTATTCCACAAGAACTTATACACAAGGGTTCTGTTCATGCTGCCTGTCTGCTCCTGCTAACCTCTCAGAATGGAATATTTGGGCAAAAATACTCACCTAAATCCTAGTACAGGATTCCAGGGTGGTGAGAACCAGAATTATGGCGAGTTCTTTCCATAAGGACTGTATGCCATGATTGAGGGTAGTGTATGGACCCTGCTTACAGTTGCAGAGGAGTAACCTGGTCTCCAGTTCAGTCCTTTGTTTAGAGCAGGTCAGTTTGCTCTGGGTCTTTCCCACTGGGTCTTTGAATTTCACGAGGGGTGGTGATGCCATAAATTCTCTATTCCATTGTTTAACCTCTCCAATTCTCCTCTTATCTGACTGGAATTTCTTATCTTCCAGTTTATCCCAGTTGCATCTCCTCCTGTCACTGGGTCTAACTGGAGCTTCTCTACACACTCCCAAACAGGCAGGTGCAGGCAGCAGTGGCAGCAGTCCTGCCCATGATGCCATCCCTCCAAAGCTCATCTGAATATGGGTGGCTCATAACAGCTGTTCGGTCTCTTGCAACAAAACAGAGAATCCTCCCATCCTTGAGATATACGTCCTCCATCAGAAAGCTTCAGGATGAGGCTTCCCCAAGTTGTCTCTGGGTTTTGGAGAAGTCAAAATGTAGTCCAGGCAACTCTGATCTTGAATACCTTTCTTCAAGGTGGGACCTTGAGCAATGTACTGTCAGCAGGCACTGCACAGAATTTGTCCCACTTCTTATGAACTCAAAGCTATGTGAACAAGGTGATTCTGCCATCTCTAAGGACACGTGTTTCACCTGTGATCTGTCCCTTTAGGGCACTGTTCCCTCTGGGCCAGCACAGGGCTGAACAGGCTGTTCCCCTCTGAACAGGTCATGATCCCAGCCACCAGACATACTACTAGGTGGGAAGTGGGACCTTCCTCCAGACCTGTGCTGGGATTTCAGCCACTAGTGGCTCTGTCAAGCCTCCCATTCCTGACAAGACCACAGCACAAATACATGATAATTTGGACGTGCTGTAGCAAATTAAGTGGCCTCATGGGCACAACTACCTGTTGAAGCAGCATCAGAGACTGAGTCACCTCTGTTCAGAGCAGCTGCCCTGTGGTCCCCAGGTGTATCCAAGCTCCCTTTTGAGGCTGATGTAGACCACTGCACTGAGCTGTTGTGGTAGCCCTGAGAGAGTGGGACAGCTTTCCTTCCTCCTGCGGTGCACTACAGTCTCTCTTGTAGTACAGACCTCTGCTGGTTTGTGTGTACTTGGACTGTTTTGCGTGCTGTGTGAAATGATTGCTGTAGTAATTGTTTGCCTTCCAACTCTGAAATGAAAAACAAATTTATTACATGAAAGAAAACTTTTCCGTTGTTTTACTCTTTTTAGGTGTAATCATTGAAACTTTTATCTTGGATAACCAGAGGCACTCAGATGTTACTCTAGTCATTTCTGGATGTTTTTTAAAAAAACCACTCTCCTCAAAAATAAATGGAGTAAATATGAAAATATTAGTTCAAACAAAATTCTCATTTCTCAAATATTTAATCCCACAGGAAGTCTAGTTAGATATGTTGTCCTTGCAAGCTGCCCAGTAAATATTTGGCCACAGGCTGGGTATGTAAGTCCAAGGACAAGTGAATTCCACAGCAAAGAACCTTCCTGTGGAATCACTTATCATCAGGTTGCACTCTGACATTAAGCAAGACTGGTTTAGGTAATCACTGACTGCAGTTAAATGGTTTTGCTCTCTTTCCAAAGCAGCAAATGCAGGTAACTCGATAAGGATCAGTTTACAACAACGTCGTGTGTAACGTGGTAAATCTGAAATGTATATTCCTTTTGATTTTTTTTTCATTGAAATGTCTCTTCTCCAATGATTAGGATGCAAAATATTGTCAGATGTCTAACATGCTATGAAAGTCAGTTGACCTAGACTAGTAAAAGCCGATTGAGAAAATATAGTATATGATGTAAAGCATTTTCATGGGGGTTGTTAAAAGAAGGAAAGAGAGATTTGTGTGTGCTTTGCTGTGTCTGGTGGAACATAGAAACCCGTATGCTCGGTCTAACAGGCAAGCCCATACCCAAGCTTTCTTTTCTGGCTAAATCAGTCTGTGCAGGTTCACCTGCTGCTTGGCTTTCCAAGACGCGTGGGAAGGTTGCAGGCAGTCAGATTTACACCCTCACGCTCTCAGGTGCTGCTGCCCCACTGCAACCCCTGACTCTGTGCTTTCTCCCCAAGGATTTTGGAGCTGCAGCAGAATGGCGACATGGACGTACTGAAGCATAAGTGGTGGCCGAAGAATGGTCAGTGTGATCTTTACTCATCTGTGGATACCAAACAGAAAGGAGGTGCCCTGGACATAAAAAGTTTTGCAGGTGTTTTCTGCATCCTCGCTGCAGGGATTGTCCTATCCTGTTTCATTGCAATGTTGGAAACATGGTGGAATAAAAGGAAAGGCTCCCGGGTTCCATCAAAAGAGGTATTAGACCCTCCATTTCTCCTGGGGAATTTTCATGCACCCTAAAGATTGCTGCCTTGACTTTATAGCACTAGAGAGGGTGGGGAATCAAATTCAGAGATACTTCATTAGCTTCCTGATTTTTTAAGGTAAATGATGTTCCTCAAAATCTTTCTAGCTATTCTTTCTAGAAAAGCTTGAATAAAAATAGATGTATATTGATGATGTATAAATATGCAACTATTCTGAGTAAAACACAATTGTTACTTGTAGAATAGTACATTATTAATACATCAATATTTAGTTAATTGTTCCCATTGATAACAGCTAATTCTAACTAGGTGTCTTGGCTTCTTCTTGAAAAATGCATTCCCTAAGCTCAGTGGCTAAATCTTATAAAATACATTTGCAAAATTTACCCCTTTAATCAGCTGTTAGCTTCTTGAATAAGCTTGTCCCCATTTTCAGAAACATTAAGCTCTTGAGACTTCCATGAACTTCAGCTCTTCTCATTTCATCTGAAGTCCAGGAAGCAAGCCTACATTAGATTTTTCAGGTTCATGACAGACTTATTTCTGAAACCTGCTACAAGCTTGTTTCAGAAAATCTTGTACAGATGCCACAGAGAAATATGTTATTTTACTCCTGAAATGAGTTTGCTTCTACACCTGCATGTGTAATGCTTTCCTTCCTGTGGTAATCTACCTGTCCCTCTACCAGCCATCTAAGCCTTGTGCAACTTTGCATCAAATTTCTTATATTCATAATTAAATTTTTACCTCTACAAAATGCTAAAAAGAAATTAGGGACAAAATGATTTATTAAAATGTCCTTGGAAGCAACGCCCAAAGCTGAACCTAAGTATGAACTTTAATGTAGCACTATCAAATATAGCTTTTCTGTTTGTGTAGCTTAGGCACATCTGTGTAGCTTGTGGGATATTGCTGTTAATTTGTGTGCAGTGGTCTTGCTTTCTCTGCAGTTTCTCCATTGTGTTTATTCCTGCTAATCTAATGCTGTCTAATCAGGTAGGATTAATTACACCACCTAATTAGACAACATTGGCACTGATGTTAAAATACATTTAATCTTTTCTTGCCTGTTTTAATTCCCAAGCTTTTTTTATTCTTTTTTCTTTTTTTCTGTTTTTTTTTTTCTTTTTTTTTCTTTTTTTGTTCAAGATCTGGACCGGACCATTATTAAAACGAAAAAAAAAAAGGAATCTCTAGTCTTTAAATTGGGTTTCTCAGGAATGGAAACCATGTAGTTTCACCTGGTGAATTATTTTAAAGCCCTTAAATTTACTTGATTGTTGTTTACCCGAAGTTTCAGATGCTGCAAAACATGAAAATCAATAACAAAGGAAAAGAAAAATACGCCAACACAGATATTTTACACAAGTAAAAAATTTTCTATTTCAATTTTCAAATGCTGAGAAATTCAAGTGTGTACTTCCCACAAATGGTATAATTTGGCCTCCTTGATCTTTATTATATGGTCATTAGCTTAGCATTTAAATGCTCATCTCAACGTTAAATTGAAAAGCTTGGCTCAAAACTGAGTTTAACATGGACATATGTGCTGAATGTCCCCATTATCCTGGATGTGGGGGTCATTCAGCAAAGAAATACATCTTAACTAACTTTCTTAAAATTCATTTTAGCTTCCATGAAATCCATTGGCTCTTCCAGGCCACTAGTCCAGAATCGGGGGTCAGATTGGGCCAGTTTGTGGTCAGCAAGCCAATCCTTTTTCCTGGTGGCTGCCATCTTGTGCTCCAGAATGCAAGCATTTATACTGAAAAAAAATTGTCTAATGGTTGCGAAGATAACATTTCGGTCGCGTGCCAGAAGTAACCCATTCACTGATGTCTGCCTGAGTCTGCAGACAGCCTTAAACAGTAGCTCTGAGAGAAGTATGAACCGCCCCAGTAATCTCAATGGGATGTTGACTCTGAAGCCTGATGATAATTTAAATGTGAAAACTGCTGAATATTTCACTACTGATCACACAAGAGAGAAGAGGAAAGATCATATTATGGAGATATGCACAATCATACTGTGAGTGGGTCTCATTTTGGTGTATCGATTGGGTGGAGATTGGGTTGTGGGCTAAGCATGGGAGATTATCACCGCTTATATATTTTCACTGGTCTAACCCTAGCCCCAAATGCATCTCTGTAAAAGAAAGAGGACTATTTTGAGTTACTCTTAGAGGCTCAGAAACTATGAAATTCCAATCTTTTCCTGATTGGCATTTTAAATTACAAAGTATTTGTATGTTTGTTTTTTTCCAAAATTAAAAACAAACAAACAAAAAACTAACCAGAAAAAAAAAAAAGGAAACTATTTAGGACTGTCCCTCTGAGACATAGTCATGACTTGCACACACTAATCGAGCCTCTGTTTATTTCTTTAGCTTCTGATGTGGCCCCAGTTCTCCTGCATCCACATGCAGCTCCAAATTTTTTTAGGAGATAGCGTTTGGTGAATGCGTTTGGATTTGGTGTCACCTGTGTGGTTGTTATGTGCATCCATGTCTATGTCCACCTGTGAATAAACGATAGACAGAAAGCTAAGTCCGAGAAATGAGCACGCATTTTTTCCTTCCCATCATGGGCTCAAACCAAAGCCCTTGTGGTCAGTGATCATCCAGTCCCTGGGAGATCCCTGATGCCCTGTTCCCTTCCCCTTTTTTCCTGGTTTGTCTCCCTGTTCCTGCCCTTGGAGGGTGCAGTCCTGGAGGGGAGCTGACCTCTCAGTCTCCTTCCAGTCGGGCTCTGTGTTCAGCGTGGTGCCAGCGCAGATGTTCAGTGATCCATTCTGCTAAGTAGATGAACTCCTGCAGTTTGTTCTGAGTGTGGACTTTTTCAGAGTGCTTGACCTCATTCCTAGAGAATGGAGGGATCTCAAGCCCATTCAGTATACTAGGAGTTTTGCCATTGATTCAGAGAGTTCTGGATCAAGCCAGTCAATGAATTTCAGTAATCAAGCCTGGAAGTCATCAGTGCACATCTATCGGCTGCCTAATTATCCTCTGTGAGGTCCTAGATTGTGAGATATTTCTAGTGACCTGGAAGAGCCAGTAAATTTCACAGAGATTAAGGTAAATTTTAAGGTTAGTTGGAATTGATTTTTGTTCTGAATGAGCTGCACTACTTAGGGAATATCCCTGTACGTGTCTACTTAACGCTGCTTTGAATTAAGCTTTGCAGTTCAGCAGAAATATGTATGTACAACACAGGTGATTTATTGGGTCACTTAGGACTTTCTCCTCTTTTTTAACGTCTATGCATTTAAATTCTCAATTATAACAAACAAAATCTGTTTAATTGTATTCTCTGGGAAGAGAGATTTAGGAAGGAAAAGGGACAGAGATAAAAGAAGCGATGATACGTTATAATAAATACATCAGGCTGCCTTCTCACCCGCAAAAGTATAATTCCATCAGAATAGATGGAATTGCTTCTTTGTAGGTAAGGAGATAATTAATCCTTCTGTTGGCATTGTAATTTAAAATTGCCTGGTGTACTCCTTTCTGTTCGATGTCAATGAGTCACCAGTGCTTGAGGTTTTTTCTCTGTATGTTCAGCTTTTCTATACCACAATTTACATTATAAAGGCAAAAAGGTACCTGAGAAGTTTCTAGCCCTTCTTTAAACCCTGAGAGGATGACAAAGATGGCAACCTGATCCCTCAGAGCCTCCCATGTTGACATCCAAATTTAGTTCTCTTTGCGGAGTTGAAGAACTGGCATCATTCCAGGCATTTGAGATTATGCAGTTTACTTTTATTCGGCTGTTGCTAGTCTAACCCACCTACCTCCAAGCTTGCCTTTTCCTGAAAATTTACCGGTGGTGCTTTGAGTTTTGTTGTTTGGATCAAGGGTTTGAAGGTAGCTGTGGTGTAAGGGTCTGCCTCAGTTTGGCTTTGCCCACCTGGCTTCAAGCGGTGGGGGAGTTCGCTGGTGACATTCAGGACACCTTCAGCCAAGAGCCAGCTGTAGTTAATTGTGCCTCGTGCTCCCCGAGAAGGGCTGATCACCCTGTGAAACTTCAGCCCAGCACAAATGGCGATGGTGAGTGGTGCCTCTTGTTTTTCTCATTCCCCAGGATGACAAGGAGATTGACCTGGAGCACCTCCACAGGCGCGTGAACAGCCTCTGCACAGACGACGAGAGTCCCCATAAACAGTTCTCCACCTCATCGATTGACTTGACCCCGCTGGACATTGACACTTTACCCACACGTCAGGCACTGGAGCAAATCAGTGACTTCAGGAACACTCACATCACCACAACCACCTTCATACCAGAGCAGATCCAGACTCTGAGCCGCACGCTGTCTGCTAAAGCCGCCTCAGGATTCTCCTTCGGCAGCGTGCCCGAGCACCGAACTGGCCCTTTCAGGCACAGGGCACCCAACGGGGGCTTTTTCAGAAGCCCCATCAAAACAATGTCATCTATCCCTTACCAACCAACTCCTACCCTGGGCCTGAATATCGGTAGTGATCCAGACCGAGGCACCTCCATCTGAGCATCAAAAAAAGTTTCTTCACTGTTTCTTATTTAGGACTCCCTTTGCAAGGAGCAGCTGTAATATTGTGGGACTAACATGGATGTAACCTTTCTTCTTTTCCTTATCTCTTGGTTTTGAGGGTTGTGGTTTGTTTGGTTTGGTTTTTATTTGTTTGGGGGTTATTTTCTGTTCAGGGGTTGTTTTGGTTTGGTTTGGTTTTTTCTTTATTTTATTTAAGAATCAGAATTATTAGTAGCAACTCTTCCTCCTACTCTTCTCTGCTTTCTCAGTCTGGTCTCTTCTGCCTCCCCTTATTCTCTGCACTACTTGAAATCACTTATTCTTCGGTTTATCACCATGTTAGGTTTTGGTTACTTCAGGCTTTTCATATACCTTAAATATAGGAAACAAGCAGCGATACATGCATAGGAAAACCCTGAGGATTACTTTACAGAAGGGCATTTGCTCCTCCTCCCCCACCACCTTTTTTTACTATAATTGCAATAACTGAAGTATTTTTCATGTACTCTGCTGCATCCAGTCAGCGCTCCACTGCTGTGTGTCCTTTTAACTGTGGACCAAAGGCAAACCCTGCAGTTTAAAAAATGGAAAATTTTTAAAAAAAAAGGCAAAAAGACAAAAAAACAGAAAACAAAAAAAAAGGGAAAGCAAATGGAGTTCAAATATCAGTCAGGCCCCATAATATAAGAATGCAATTTTGTAGGATTACAAAAAGCCATTACTATGCCAGTAAAGACTACAGTTGAATCTACTTTTTGCACTGCAACAGTGCATATGACCTTTATGTGATTGTACAGTGTTAAAAGTTTTTCTTATGTACAGTAAACTGTATCATATGGCAGAAGCCTCTGTTGTGTTAAATAAATTAGTATCTCATACATATATATATATACACATATATACACACACAGGTATGTGTATATATATATACATGTATATATAGCTATAAAATGGCAGCCGTTGCTATTGCAATTCATTTAAAAAGCTTTAGTAAAAATGTGTTGTATACAGGAGAGACGTACAGTGCAGGGTGTCTTTTCATTTAGAAAAGACAGGTTGCTTTAACATTATTCTGACTTGCATCGTTTGCCAACAGAGCGTATTTTATACTTTTCTATGAGAGCATCCAGGGCAATTTAACATTTGTACCTAGATGTAACTCCTTTGGTTAGGTTTTGCATTGGCTTTTGAGCATTCTATAAGGCTAATCTTGATAATTTTCCTTTTAATTAATTAAACAAATGGAACTCTCTCTTAGGTATACCATGTTCATGAACAACTGATACAGCTCTAGAGCAGTTAAACACGGATCAAAGGTCAATAAATCCTTTTCCAAGTCAGAACAGTTGATCAATACAATAATGGTGTTAGTGGAGAAAAATAAAAAAGCCCTCAAGATACACAGATGTGGCCTTAATTATAATCACATATTGTTCTAAGGGAAAAAAATATGAACAGGCACTCAGTTTAACCCTTTCTATGTTAAGTTAGATTTAGAGGAGCTATGTATTTTTTACATTAGTGCCAACTGTATAAAGCAAGAAAAAGAACAGCAGTGAGAGCAAAATCGGTGCCCACTTTGGCACCAGCTTTTTAAAGTAACACTGTTACCTGTTAGAAACGTAGGAAGAGCTTTCAATTTGTAATCCTTAAACTAAAAATGCAGTTAAGTAGAAAGCAAGCAGTTTATCCTGTGAGTTTTTTAGTTTGGTTTTCTTTTTAATGCAACCATACACTTATTTTAATCTAACTCATTCTTTGGCTAAGATTAATAGGAATCAGCCTATGTGATTTGCTTTAGGATAAATTAAAAGGTATATTCTTCAGATCTATTCTATTTTGATGCTAATTCTGTTCTGGGGGAGCATCTTGTACTGTCACTGTTTTTTGTACTAAATCTTCAAATATTGTCTACTGTGTAAGGCAGAACGAATTCTTATCGTGCAAAAGGCCATTTTGTTTCCAGGGTAGCAAGTGTCTAAAAGCATGCACAACTTGCTTCCCCCTTGTAACATTCATGGACTCATCCACATTTCTGAGTAAAAGAAAAAAAAAAAAGAAAAAAAAAAGATTTAAAAAAAAAGAAAACTTCTTTCCAACAAGCTACGTAGGGACATACCACATGTTGCAGTGATTTTAGCTATTAAAAAACCTGTTAACCATGTACAATATTTAAAATAGGCCTATTTTGATGTGTTGCCTATTATACAGATACACAAAACACTTTTTGGAGGCCTCAGTTACAAGTGGCAGAGCTTTCTGTGTATAATTTGTCTAAATAATTTGTCTAATAAAATTGTTTTCTAAACTTGCGTTTCCTCCTGTTCAATTGCTGAGTGCTGTGGGAGTTTCAGCCTATGGAAAGGTAATGTACTCATGGATTTGCTGCACTGCTACTGAAGGGTTTTAGCCCATAGAGTTGGGATGAGCTCCTCAGGCTGCTGTGAGTGAGCTCAGTGAAGAGCATCTATGGAAAACACCAATGTTTACCACATTTGTCGATGTCAGGCTTAGATTTCAGAGAGCATTTATGAACAGCATTTTGGAGAATAAGTTTAGAATTCTTTAGCACTGACATGTATGGAACATCATTTTTAGAAATACTGCATCCCACCTTCATCTGTTTTAGTATAATGTAGGAATTTTCTTGGAGCACGGCCTTTATTTTTATAAAATCACTTTCTGCCATCTTTATTTGCACAAAGGTTAATTTTCTCTGATACTGGACATACATTGCCTGTAAGAAAAGTTTTAGTGTGGGAGAAGGTAGCCCATATTTCATTCATAATGACTTTCTCAATCTTAAAGTTTCATTAACATTTTAAACTAATGACCTAGTCATTAGCAAGCTGTGCTGCAATAACATCAGCCATAACAATTTAACTTGCAGCATCCAAAGTTTGTCTCTTGGCTTTTTACATTCAGTGTATTTTATTTACTTAAGTAATATTCCTGACCTGTTACAGTTTTCTGTTAAGCTTAGCAGGCATTCAGGGGATCATTCACCTAAATAGAGGCACTGTGTCAACGCTCACAGACACACCTCTCTAGAGCAGGTAGTTTTACAGATATGACATATGTACTCTTTATAATGAGCTACATCATGGTGAACCCTACATGACACTTCCCTTTCTTTACAACAAATTCCAGGGAAGTAATAGTGTTAAAGTCTGTCAAGTGTTTCTGCTGCAGTGGCTCCACTGGAGCTACAAGCCAGCTGTTTATAAAGATGAGTTGATTGCATGGTATCTGCAGTTATACGACCTTTTTGAGATACCAGCAGCAAACAAAAAGTGAGCAGTGGAAGAAAACATGTTTATCTGATTTCAAAGAATCACCTAGAAAGATGTTTCTATTGACCAGCAGTGAATACCTGGAGATAAATAGTTCTGCTGAGCCAACCAAGTGAATGATTGCAGCCCTGAGGGACACAGCTGCAGCACAACCAGCGCCCAAGTCCCCAGTGTCTCCTTCTTAACTCCACCCAAAAACGTGCTAGGATTGTTTCCCTGAACATATCAGATTTTTCGGAGTATCTTTTTCTCTTTCTTTCCTACTTATATGGGATGCTCTGAAGTGATGAGAACATCCTTTCTGTGAACACTTGCTGGGTCATTGCAGCTTACTGGAGGTTAATGCCCCAAAAAAGTTTATTTTCTTAACTCTGCTCGAAGCTGATGACATGAAAAGTAAACCAGCTTCCTTTGTGCATGCTTGTGGCTGTAGCTAACAAAAAAAAATAGTCTCCAAACAACAATGGCATCACACCAACATAGCCCTGCTTTAACCATTTGTCCCTCAGTACTAATTAATGTTCCCTCTTCAGTCTTCAGAGCTGTTTTGAAATAAATGTCAAAAACAAGTCTCTCCCCCTTAATCTGAGTCACAGACAATTTTTTTGATAAACACTAGGACATGAACACATGCATCCACATGTCACATCAACAATGGTGGGCAATTGTGAAGACATCATCACAATCTATCAGCTTGTTATATCTCACCCAAGGCATCATTCATGAGGTCAGAAATAGAAGCCTACAAAAGAAGGTCAGAGCAGGGGAAGTGATTCATAGCTTAACAAATTTCTAAACATAAAAATTTTACCAATGCCTCAAAATTGCAGGAACCAAGAGCTTAATTTAGAGAGAAATACTTTTCAAGAGGTGTAGTTATAAAAATTAATATACTATCTGTCAAGACTTACAAAATCTGTGCCTCCCAGTCCCATTCATCACAGCGGTGTAATATTTTGTGTGTACTACAGAATCTATTTCTTCAACATTTGTCAAAAGAAAAAAAATCACACCTGGAAAACTAAACTGTCAAGTCATTAACTACTGTACTCTGGGTCACACAGGAAACTTGGGGCAGAAGGAAGAATTCAGTATCTCAGAACCAATTCACTGCTGCAAGGGGAAAAACAAATCTTTCTGGAATCAATAACTGCCAGTGGAAAAAGACAGCTACCTGCAGCCCAGCAAGCACAGGACACCCCTCCACTATGACATCACAGCTCAGTGCTTTTGTAGCTAATTCCTACCAGCACTAGTAAGGCCAACATTTCTTTCAGTGCATAATAATTTTCCCCCTTTCTTAAAAAAAATAAACACTTGTGTCCCGTTCTTTGTTCTAAGGGAACGATGCACCAACACTAGATGGGATAAGGGAGTGCTGCACAGTGCCTGAACAAAAGTTAACAACAGCTTTATTTGCAAATCCAGCTATCATCCATGAAAAGACTGACCTGCCAAATCAAAACAGAGTTAAAAGGGAAGCCCATTATTTAATGAAAGGTTTTAAGGGTGCATGAGGCAGTCATCAAGCTCCTGAAGTAACCACCCAGCTGCAGATGCAGGTGCTTCCCTCGGTTGCTGTCCTGGCCCCCTGCAGCATCTGATGTGACAGTAAAGCAAATGAGAGCTGTTTGGGGTTTGTGTGGCCAGATTTTGGCAGTGAGGGGGCTACAAGGATGGCCTCTGTGAGAAGCTGCCCGAAGCTTCCTCCGTGTCCGAGAGACCCCATGACAGCCAGCTCCAAGAGGGACCTGCCGCTGCACAAGACAACTAATGGTGTTAGTGCCTCAGGGATAACGGAGTTAAGGAGGGAAAAACGTTCTGGCCAGGAGCAATTGCCACTTGGAGAGAGGGTGAGAATGGGTGAGAGAAACAGTCCTGCAGACCCCCAGTCAGGCAGAAAAAGGGGGAGGAGCTACTCCAGCCGCTGGAGCAGAGATTCCCCCGCAGCCAGTGGTGAAGGCCATGGTGAGGCAGCTGTGCCCCCGCAGCATGGAGGTTCAAGGGGCGGCAGATCCACCCACAGCCCGTGAAGAACAGCACAGCAGAGCAGGTGAATGCCCAAAGGAATGCTGTGGGAAGCACTTGCGGGAGCAGATTCCTGGCAGGTTCTGTCAGGAGAAAGGAGCCATGGAGAGAGGAGCCCATGCTGGAGCGGGTTTGCTGGCAGGAGTGGTGACATTGTGGGGGACCCACACTGGAGCAGTTCCTGGCGGACTGCGTGCCGTGGAAGGGACGCATGCTGGAGGAGTTCATGAAGAACTGTCCCCTGTAGGAGGGACCCTACGCTGGAGTACAGGAAGAGTGAAAGGAGTTCTCCCCTGAGGAGGAAGGAGCAGCAGAGATAATGTGTCATGAACTGATCCCAGCCCCTGTTCCTGGTCCCTCTGGGCTACTGAGGGGCAGGAAGGTAGAGAAAATCAGGAGTAAAGTTAATAAATAATGATTTAAATTCCTTTAAATCCTCCAGGAATAAAGGAGGGGTGGAAGGAAGACATTTTAAGATCTGGGTTTACTTCTCATTACCCTACTTTGATCTGATTGGACATAAATTATATTTATTTTCCCCTGAGTCAAGTCTGTTTTGCCAACAATGGTAATGGGTGAGTGATTTTCCCTGTCCTTATCCCAACCCCTTTCATCGTATTTTCTCTCCCCTGTCCAGCTGAGGAAGGGGAGGGATCGAGCAGGCAGGTTTGCTTTCACAGCCCCGCAAGTGCCTCGTGTTACAGCCCCCGAGGTGGGCGCTCAGTGTCGGCTCTCAGCTGCCTCTGCTTCAGCTGTTTGCGTGCACCTCCCTCCCCCTCCATTGGGACACCAGCACCAGAGCCCTGGTGGGCTGTGGAGAACAAGAGCAGAAAGGAAACAAGGATTTATTTCAGGGCAAAAATCTCTCAAGACACAGACACACACCTAATCTGAGGGTTCACAGCTGGTTGCCCAGTAGGTCAGCTGAGCTTTACCTTACTTTTCCCTCCTTGTGGGGCTGCAGCAGCAGCTTTGATACACAGGGTGCAGTATCCCGGTCCACCACACTGGTACTTCTGGACTGGAAATATCATACCCTCCGTCTACATATAGGAAAATGCTCCACATGAATCTCATTTTTGTTGCCACTCAAAGAAAGACCCAGAGGTGTCACTTACTCCCCTAGATTGCAGAAGGGACTCTCTTTTCCCAGTCGGCACAGCCAGAAGTTGCCAGAAGATCCTCACACAAGCGTTTTTACTGGGAGGGAGAAGGTGGTAAATATTATACAACTGCTAGAAATTGAAAGGCATGGCTGAAAAAGAAAAAAAAAACCACACATTGTTTTGTTTGTTACATTTGGTTTGTTACACTGGTTGTGTGTTACATTTGCTGTACGCTCTGCCAGTCTTGCTCATGTCCCTGTCAAATGCCAGGGGGAAAAAAGGAGGAGCGGGCATCTCTGTGAGTGCATTGTAGCCCTGCCACCGCTGGAAAGCTTGCCTTTCTCCCCCACTGGCCAGGGACATGCTTCTTCACACACACAGTGGGGAGGTCTTGTTTGGTTTTGAATATTCCCTGGATATGAATATTCACTGTGGACCACAGTAAGAGTAATCACAGCTGACCCGTGCTGTTACTAATTAATTCTTTTGCTTACACACAGGGGAACGGGAGAAAGCAAGCAAATACTGTGAACAAAGCTAATAATGGAGTTACTTGCTACTCCTATCTGACACATTTTTAAGGAATGGTCTCTGCGGCATGACAGCAAACACAGCAAGAAATTGATGTAGTGCACCAGGAAAGCATGTTACTTTATGAAATAGTGTTCAGGCAACACTGGAATGCTTTGTCTTGCTCTAACTTTTAAAGACCTTTCTGAACCATATCTGCTGTTGGTTGGATTGGTTTTATGTCTCCCCAGGTTTAGAGACTGCAGATGAAGTTTTCTTACCTCCTCCCTGCCAACAAAGCAGAATTCCATAAACCCCTTTGTACAGTTCAAAAATTATCCTGTCAGCCCATCTATACAATACAGAAAGTAGAGCTGATATGGGACACAGGGAGCTTTGTTTTTCTTACATCAAGATAAATGATAGGTAGGGGTAGAGGGGATACACCTGGAAATCTGACTTTGGAAAGACACATTTATTGTCTTCAATAAGTATCACTGCAATCTTCACTTTTTAAGGCTTTCTACATCGTCTGACAAATGTAGGTCTATCCATATATATATTGTCTGCTGTGTCTTACATGAGTTGTTTGAAAAGAAAAAACATATCCATAAATATTCCTAAACATTTATTCCATAAGTATTGACACATAGAAGCAGCTTTTCTTTCCAAAACTTGCAGCCAGTGAATTATTACTCGTGGCATTACAGACAGGGGGTTTATTATCCACGGTGTACAGTAATTCGCTAGAACGTACAAATAGAAGCTAACCCAGAGCAGAGGCACGAATTTCTAGAATTTCTATTTCACGGCGTGAAGCCACGTGAGGAAGTGGCAGGTGCGGTGCATTTGCGTGCAGATCTCCATCGATCCGTCCATTGCCACGCACTTCATCTTCCTAAGTTAATGGTAAGTAAACTCTCAAAAAACAAAACCAAAAAAACAAATTAAAAAAAAAAAAATTTAGAAAGGGAAAGAAAATACGGGGGGAAACGCTGTTGTCGCCGCTTAGAAGAGCGGAGGAGCC
>WAAG01015801.1:65005-127853 GCA_013390105.1 Tichodroma muraria | reverse complement strand
CGCCCAGAGCGTCTCCCCCCGGGCACGGCAGGACTCGCTTCCCCCCGCCACCGGCCGCGGGGGGCTACTCGGTGCAGCTAGACCCGCTGCACTTCTCCTTTGCGGAGGGCGCCCTGATGGGACAGAGAGCCCCTTCCCCCGCCCTCCTCATGCCGCAGCCCGGGCAGCCGCCGCAGGAGAGGAGCAAGACGTCGCCCCGGTCCCACAGGAGCGACGGAGAGTTCTCGCCCCGCTCCCACTACAGCGATTCGGATGAGGCCAGCTAAGGCAGGGGCATCGTCCCCGGTACCCCCGCAAGGCCGCCCCTCGAAGCACAGGCTCCGCCGTGGAGTGAGCAGCCGGACGCGGTGCTACCACGGACGGCATCCGCTCCCCTCGGTCGCTTTGACATCCGCCCCCTCGTCTCCCACCCCCGGCAGCCCCTGGTTTGTCCAGGGGGGATGGCTGTTAGCGAGTGACTGTACCCACCCTTGTCTATTAGGGTCGGTTGGTTTGTTTTCGTTTTTAGTTTACACTTCGAAAGTTTCTTTCGCCTAGAAGTCGTTGCCGCTCCCTCCTGCCAGCACGCCACCTCGCAGCGCGGAGCCTGGCTCGCCCCGTCGGCGAGCAGGTGATGCGCAGGGAGAAAGCCTGGCCCCGCTGCCGGGGGTGCCGCGGCGCCATCCATCCCCACCCGGCCGTGAACCCGCCCTGACACCCCCGTCTTCCGGGACACGGATCCTGCCGTGGGTCGCATTGCTGTGGAAACACGCAGACGCACAGACACACACACAGACAGACACACACACACACACACACACACACAAAGTCAGTAACGCACCGTCTTAACCTGTAAATAGAGGAGAAAAATTGGATTTTCCTTAGAGCACCATGTCGGCGTCTTTTGGGGGGAAACTTGGCGCAAGCACTTTATCAGCGGCTGGAGATGCAGTTTCAAGAGGAAAGCTACTAACTGCCAATTGGAGACCAATATTTAATTAAGCCACTTAATCCTAACGCTCTCTTAAAAACGAAAACGGTTTTGTCGTGTCAAACTTTTATGTCAGTTTTATTTTCCTTTTGTGGTAATAGGCAAGGTATTTATTATGCAGTGTTTGCAATTATTTCTGCTTCTCTCTTTTTTTAAAAAAAAAATCTTTTCTACGACGAAAATCGTTTATTTTGATTTTAGCAACGCCAGCTGCCATTGTTTTATGTATTTTAATTTTAATTTTTTTTGAGATCAAATAAACGTGAAAAAAAAAAAAAAGAAAAAAAAAAAGAAAAAAACGAAAACAGATCAGCCTCAAAGCGTGGTCGGGTTCAACTTCTCCCCTCACCCCCCCGAGCCGGGGTGGTGTCAAACTCCGCGGCGGGGGTGAGAGGTACAGAGCCGGGGGCGATGCTCCGGGGAGCCGATGGGGTGCCCCGGCTGCCTGCAGAGGGACGGGCGGACCCCGGGGCCGGACCCCGGGGCGGGCTCCGCTCCGAGTGGAGCAGCGTTACCTCCGCTCCCTGCGCCTCCAGGTCCGTGCCTGTTTCCGTCCGCAGTTCCCAGCGGAACCGGGGTAATTGCAACAAGTGCGGGGTAAGGAACTTGTCGCTGCCCTGTAGCGCCTGTCCCCGCACCGCCGCTCGAGTCGCATCATTCCCTTCTTGCCCACTCCTCCACTTCTCGGGGACACGGGCGGATCTCCCCACGGAGCCGGAGAGGGCGGGGAAGCCGGCGGGATTTTGGGGACACGCGAGCAGCGCGACGGGTCGCCGGGGGATCAGGATGTGTCCCCTGGGCTCGGGTTAAACACGAACGGGAGTGGGGAATTGGCTGATGCTTTGCTCAGCCTGCCCGTTGACAGCAGACCCGGGGCTAAACCGGAGCCCTGTCGGTGCCGGGATCCCGCTGGGTTCAGCAGGTGACACTGGGAGGGGGGTGTCGGAGAGGTGATCAGTTAACCAGGCGCGGCCGGGGGAGCGGCCCCCGCGGGAGCGAAGCCCGTGAGGGTGTCGCTTTCCCCTGAAGAAACAGGGCACCTGTCCCCCCGGTAACCCCGCGCTGTCGCCCGCTGCCAGCACCCGCGGCCGCCGCCCGTACCTGACGAAGCGGGGGTACGGTCCCGCAGGGTGGAAAGCTTATCGGAGGGGTCGTTTCCCTCCCTAATAAAACGCCTGCTTTGTCGGGGTAGGTCAGCTTTGGCTACTGGCACGGATTTCCGTGCTGCGGAAGCCGGTCTCGCATCTTGGGGGGCACGCGAGGGGCCCCATCACGGGAGTATGCGGCGGAGCAAAAATACACCAACTTTGGGGGTGTTGTTTTATTTATTTGGTTTAGTTTGGGGATGTGCGCAACGCGGGGGAAGCGGCGGCTGCCGCCGTGACTGAGAAGCGGCACCCGCGGAGGGGTCCCGGCAGTGCCGGCCGTGGGTGGAAGGGGTGCGTGCAGCCTCTCTACGCCCCGCCGTCCCGGGCTCTGCCTCTGCGGCTGCGAACACGCGAGGTGGTGGGAAAGAGCGCATCAAAATCCTCCCCGCTCCCTCGGTCGGGTCCCTTCCCCCGACAGACGAGCGCACCGCATGGCGCGGCTGGTGCTCGCAGCCGCAGCGCAGCGCTCGCCGTCTGAGGGGCTGTTTTTCCTTCTTCTTCTTCTTCTTTTTTTTTTTTTTTTNNNTTCTTTCTTTTTTTTTTTTTTTTTTTTCTCTTTGAAAGAGATCCCCAGCCGCATTCCCATTTTAAGGTTCAGCTATAGAGTTTGCATAACAACCGCTTGGCAGCCCCCCTTTCCTGCACTCCGTTAACAAGCTGTAACGTATAGCTGCAGGTTGCTATAATCTCATTAATATTTTGGAAACTTGAATATTGAGTATTTCAGACCGCTCATTCCCCATATGCCAGGCCACTCCCGCTATGCTGGCTGGTTCCTTTCTCTCCATTATTAGCAATTAGCTCCTACCTTCCAAAGTCAGATCCAAGTATCCAAGATACTAGCAAAGGAATCAACTATGTGTTGCAAGCTAAGCATGCTTAATATCTCCCAAACAAACAAAGAGACAACATTTCTTTAGGTAATGAAGATGGATAAATCGCTTTATTGAGCCTGCGACAGTGTTTGTTTTGTATAGACTACCGCAAAGTTTTTTAACAAGACTGGGGACGTGCACCAGCCCCTGGAAGCAGTCTCGCCCGGTTTGCTTCGTGGGGTTTTATCATCCTAAACGGGCTTTTATTTGAAAAGAGCGAGTCAGAAGCCCACTATCCGAGCGTTAAATTTTGGCTGAACGCTGACTGTCCTCCGGGCTGTGCGAAACGACCGCGGGGGCTGGGGGGGCTTGGGGAGGCGGTCGCCTTTGTGCAAGGCGCACGGCGGCTCCGTTGATTTTTGAGTCCGGGTCGCCGGATGAAGCGCGGCCGCGGACTCGGGTGCGGGGCTCAGCCCGGCCGTTCCGGCGGCGAGGATGTCGGGGGGACGGAGCGGGGCGAAGCGCGGCGGCCGAGGCGCGTCTCTGCCCTGCAGCTCTCCGGCTGCTGTTCGCTCAACCTCTGGCCTCGGGGAGGGAGGAGGAACGGANCTGGAGGGCGGAGGGGGGGTCTGGCCTCGCTCCCGGCCGCGGTGCGCCGTGTCTGGAGCGGAGCACGCGTTGTCAGCTGGTGAGCGCAGCGGCCTTTCAGGCAACTCCCCAGGGAGCTGCGCGCCCGCGGTGAGCTCCATCGTCACCCCCTCCCCTCCATCATCATCATCATCGGCCTCCTCCTCCTCGGCGGCCCCCCACCCCAGCCGAACACAACAGCCAGCATTCAAGCCCCCTTCCCTCCCTCCCCTCGCACAACAGCAGCGCAGTGGCAGCCACGCCACCTCCCAGCAACCAGCAGCACGCGAGGGCACCGCCGGGGCACCTGAAAGAGTCAACGCCAAAGAAAGGGAGACAAAGGAGAAGAAAAAGATACGCAGGAACAGCCCAGCGTGTCTGCTCCGACGGTGCGGAGAGGCAGGAGCCCACAGAGGGATGGGCGAGCCCACGCGGAGGCCGGCACGCACGGGCGCGCACACGCGTGGCCGCATGCACACACGTGCGCTCGCTCGCAGGGGTCCGAGCCGCGGCAGCACCGATGGAGACACGCAGAAATCCCCCGCTCCGTGCAGGAGCAGAGGGAAGCGCCCCGGCAACTTTGCGCCCCACAGCCCCGTCCCCGCGAGGGGCACCTCCCGGCTTGTGTTTCTCTGTGTGCCCGACTCCCGTGGCCCCACCACTGACACTGCCACCCACGGGCACCGATGCCGGTGCGCGGCAGGAGCCGACCTTGTGTCTGGTCACCCGCCGTCGTATGTGCCCGTGACGTGCCCGTCCGGGAGAGAAAAATGAGGGGAAAGTGGCGAGGGATCGGCTTGTGCGTGGGTGAGGCGGGGGCCCTGCCGGCCCTGCGTGGGGAGCATCCTCTCCGCGGGCAAGCCAGGCTGAAGCGAGGAGCTGCCGGCGCTCCCTGGGGGACAAGAGGACGAGTTTTCCTCCCCTGGCCAAGTCATTGCAACGCGGAAGGGGCTTTGCTCGGGGCTGTGTGTCCGCCGGGGTCGGGGCTGGGGCGCACGACCGGCTGCCCTCCCGGAGCTAGGTCGGGGCCTCGGGAAGCCGCATGATGCCCTGCCGCCACCCCATGTTGTCTTCAGGCGGACTCTTCTCTAAGGACGTTTTCCAGAGCTGCTGCGCCCCCGGGAATGGATGGGAGCATCGCCCCGCGGGCTGCGCGGCACCTGTGCGAAGGGTGCGCTGCTCATGAGCGATGGGTGCGCTGCCATTGCCGCCGCTGGCCATTTCCAGGCTGCCCAGAGCGAGCCAGACAGAAAGGCCTCTTGTGAAGTGCTATCGAATGGCTCGGGATGCCTTCGGGAGCCCAGCCAAGGCGTGTCAAAGGCGGTTTGAGCGGTGAAGCATTTAAACGCTACAATGGGTGACTTTCTGGCGTGTGCTTTTCTCCCTCTCTGCTTAGGCCCGGGAGGAGGGAGCAGACCCTTTTACTGAGCTCCTTCGGGGGTGGATGCGACACTCCCGGCCCGGTGCCGCAGCCGGGCTCTTCCCCCCGGGGCTCCAGCGGCGGAGCGGCCGCCTCTGCCCCGTCGGGCAGCGGGAAGAGCTCAGGTCTTCTCAACTTTTCGCTCCCAGCTCGGTTTAACCGAGGCTGCCCGGGGTGAGGAGATGCCGGCCCGTCTCACCCGCTGCAGCACGGAGTGCAGCTGGGGCTTGGGAGCTTGTGCAGCGCGGGGAAGGGCTCAGTAGTGCTTGACAGGGAAGGCAAGATTTGGGGGTTGGAAAGCAAATCCCCTCCGTTTCTGAAGAGACTCCTTTTTGTATTTCATCCTGTGCTTCCCTCCGGTTTTGTTTTTTTCGTGTTTTTTTTTGTTTGTTTGTTTTTGGTTGTTGTTTTTGTTGTGCTTCTTTTTCTTCCCCCTCTTGTCCTGCTCTCCCCTCTCTGATCTCATCTCATCTTTCTTTCCCGGTGTCTTGCGGCGGTCGCCCCTTTTTCCCCCGCTCAACACCGAGGCGCGCTGCCGCCGCCGGGGTGCCCCGGAGAGAGGCGGGCGGCGGCGCGCACCCGCCGCGGGCGAGCGGGGCTGCAGCACTTTTGTGGGGCGGTTAATCAATGGCACATCAGCGAGACAGCGCATCAGCCCATCTGCTTGATATATATTCAGAAGGGCTACAGCCCTTTTGAAGTCTAATTTCTTCCCCGGGAGTACGCGCCGGATAATTTACCATCATTTCCCAGGCAGGGCGGCCAGCAGGTTAACCCTTTCCCCAAGCGCTGCCGCCTCGGGTTTTCCTCCCGAGCGAGCAGCTTTGAATGCCTCAGCGCCTCGCCACAAACTTGTAAAAGTGCCTCTTTAATGGTACGTGACTCGCTGAAACAGGACACCCGGCCCACCGGCACGGCAAACTCCTCTCCAGCTTGTCAGATTGGTGTTTAAAAGACCTGTTCGGAGCAAGCAAATGCCTCGACCCTACCGAGTCAGCTCGTATCATTTCAGCTCCAACCACCCACTGATATTTTGGTGTTTAGACATCTTCGGCCTTGGGGGTTGTGGGGTTTTTTTGTTCCCATCCGATGCTCAGAAACGCAGTTTTATCCAGAGGCAGGAGCCGGGATGGGGAGCGAGCAGCGCATCTTATACGGGCTGTGGTGCAACACTGCGCTGCAAAATCCTCTGGCTCAGAGGGTGGCGGAGCCCGGCAGGTGCGGGGGGACGGGACGGATCCCACGTCGTCCCCCGGCCTGCGGGATCCCGGCACGCGTGGGGGACGCGCGGGCATTGCGGAACCCGTCACCGCTGCTGGGGCGGGACACGCTGGGAGGTGGCCCATCCCTCTACCCCGTCCGGGGCCGGTGAGCCCGGGGAGGATGCCGAGCTCGCACCCAGCACCCCGGCACATCTGGGATGTGCCCCGCAACGAGCCAGCGGAGCTTTCGGAATTCCTTTGACTCTGCAAGTTTCTGAGCTTTTATTTGTTTTCTCCGCTCCCTTCCTCCCGCAAGGGCTCTGCGAAGACGGGAGATGCTCGGTCCGCCGACGTGCACTGACTGAACTCTGGTTCAGGGGACAGGTTGAATAAGCCCGAGGCCGTTGAGCGGTATCACCTGCTTCCCATAAATCCCAAAAGCAAACCCTGGGGACCGGCCGGCGCCGCGCAGCGCACTCAGTCCCCACCTGCATCTCGCTTATCTACAGTCAACATTTTTATCCTGGCCCGGGAAGGTTCCTGCTCGCTCCCTGCTCCGGGGCGACGTCCGCGGCCAGCAGCTACACCCCGGCCCCCCGCCCCTCCCCCGGCAGTCGGCAGACACCGGCCCTCCATTTCCCCCCAAATGGGGCCTCCCCCACTTCTCCTGGGAGCAGTGAGAGGAAATCAGCTTTTTAATTTATTTATTCATGTTTTAAATCCACCAGCTCGGCTTCTGAAAGAGCCCTGCATGAAAAAGTCTCCTGCAACACCTCTTCTCTGTAGTCTATTTCAAAAAAGGAGGAGGGTGGTGCCTTTATTTATTGGGATTTTTTTTTAACACAGAAAAGATAGTTCTTCTGCCTAAACATTTTATGGCTGGTGAGGCTGGAAGAAGCCTTGCTGTTTTCCACTGGAGCGGGAATGGGCTGTGCACAGGGTCAGAACAAAGTGGGGAGGCAGGGGAAGCAGGGATCCCTGTCGGAGTGGGCAGTGGGTTCCTCTGTAACCCATTTTGAAAAGCAATGGAAAGGGGGCTAAATACTTCCATACAGCTTGTCTGCTTTGGGTTTCAGTTGCTATGGGCAAAAGCATCACTTTAGTGTTTGCTTTGTATTAGCCACAGATTTTATTATTTTATTTTTCTCATTCCAGTACTAATGCTGAACTTAGGGCCAGTGTTACATGAAGGTCTCCCAAAATGCTGACTGTCAACAAGCTGTGGCGATTTGTGGTGGGATTGTACAACCATCCTACAGAAATGGTGCAGCTGAGAACATGGCTAAGGTCCATACAGGGACCACTCATAGTTCTCATTCCGTGATCTTCTCCTCTGGCTTAGGGGGAACTATCCTGTCTATGTAGGAGGGCGTGAGGCCCAGAAATGTTAAATGACTTGCTGTGGACAACAGGAGCCCAGGGCCAAAGGTAGGGCATGGGTGCAGGATGTGTGCCACCACTTTCTCACACAACACACTTTATTCCAGTTGTTTCAAAAATATTTCCAGTTGCAAGACTTTTCAAAGCAAAGGACATTCAACCAGGGGCTTTCTTTACACCTCCAGACACATTTCACCATGGTTTTTGATAGGGTCATCCTTTCCTGATGTCCCAGGATGTGGAATGCAGAGCTGTTTGTGTTGCCCCAGCTGTAGCCTGTTATCTAGGGTGGGTCAAGAGGGAGAGAGAGGTGTAATTTTCTGATATAGGATAAAGCTGAGCAATATTTTGGGTGGGATGGTGATTGGATGCAGGCTTCTGCAAGCAAAATGGTTGTCCTGCTTCATAGGTTGTTCCCTCATTGAGTTTGAATCTGCATAATTTGTTCCTGCTGGTGCTTCCCCACTGGGATGGGTGAGAATTCAGCCATGAAGGTACTGTTCCAGGGTATGTGAGACTCTAAGGCCCATTCTGATGAGCAGAACATGCAGTACCTACCAGCTTCAGTTTCCTCTCAGGTAGGAAGAATATATCTTATTTTTTTCAAAAACTAGCAGTGCTGTGATTTTTGTAGTGAAGATATGATGAATACAGCCTGAATTGCATTGTTATGTTTCATCGCTTACCAGAATGTTTTGCAAAAATACTCTCACGGCAAATTTTTGTGTGGTTCATCTCTGGTCATGGAAAGATTTCTGGGTTAAATCAATTATGCTCCTATTAGTTGGCTATCAAGGCATTTAATTAACCCTCTTTCCTGCTCTACAGTTTGATGGCTTCCTCTTTGCATTGCAGAATATCCTGAAAGGTTTTTCTTTAAAAAGGCTTAAAAAGCAGGAAGCTGGTTCTGTGAGGATGGGAGCTGGGAAAGAAAGGCTCTGAATTGCTGTTGGATTCCTAGGGTTTTCCTGTTGGAAGAGAGAGTGAAAGCTTGGGAGCATTGCTGGCTGTAATTTTGGGGTTAGAAACTAAGGGGATTTCTTCACTTGGACACTGTTGTTGCCTGTGATTGCTGACCCCATCCCAGACACCCTCAGAGGAACTGCGGTGAGCAGTATTCAAAGCTGAGGGTGAAGGAGTGAGGCACCTTTTGAGGAAAGAGAGTTTTCTTTGATCTCATTAGCTTATTCTGCAAAGGCTACCAGGTATGTTTGCAATGAGACCCCTTTTCAGCTGGGCACTTCCAGGGCTGTGAAGACTCTGCTGTGGTTTTACTGGTTTTACTCTGTGCTGTGGTTTTACTTGGGCTGGCCCACCAGGGGCTGGCGCATGGTCCAGGGTAGCTGAAGCAGCTGTGAGGTTCTGGCAGTGTGCTGGAAGTTCCTTTCACTGCCACGCACCTGCCTGTGGCTGCTGTGGTGCTTGGTGATGCCTCCATGACAGGTATTTCCTGCGATTCCAGCTCCTCTGGAACCTGAGCTTGTGGTGGCAGCTCCAGAGCACAACCTGCCCCTGGCACCCCAGTGCTGAAGGGTCCTTGTCTGTGCCTGTGGCAATTCAGCTATGGAGGTGTGTGTAAGGGACATAAACCTTTGTATATCTCAGGCTAAACAAGAATTTACAAAGTAATTCATAGTATTTTCCACTGGTATTCCCACACCCCGAGGGAGTGACCTCTGGACAGGATATTTCTATATTTGGTTTCCCTTTTGATTTTCTAAATAACTGAGAGGTGTAAACAGAAGAGCATCTTCCAACAGAAAACAGTGTTTCTAAATTTACCTTAGAGATGCTGTGGTCATAATTTCAAGTATTCTTAAACCAGGAAAAAGAAAAAAACGATTCCCCAAAATAGAAATAGGAGAAATGAAAGATGAGCATTCAAAGTCAGGTTTTTGGTCCTCAAAAGCTGCTGAGTATTTAGAGGTTTTCAGCTGTTTCTGTGGCAGTTGGCTGCTTAGCAGAGAAGGAAAACTCAGACTCTTGTTGGAATGCTCAAGTGATGTCTATGGGTGCATTTGGCAGTTGTACTTATTATCCTTGCACACCTTGATAATATTGGTGGAGCTGATGTAGGGAACTGACCTGCAGATTCCTGAAATAGATGCTGGTGCAGGATCAGGGCCTCCACAGAGGGTCAGCAGGCCAGACTGAATAAGGCTGTCCAAAGTCCGCAGGAAACATTGGGAACAAATAGCTTGGTGTCTTCTTTTGGCAGACCCTTAATTTGTTTTCTCAAATAAAAACCCAACAGATTATCAAAGATAAGAGCTTTTTTTTCCCCTACTTCATGAATTGATCTATTTTGATGGATCATCTTGGTTTTCAATACCTCAAATGCGAGAAATGTAAAACCATCAAGTTTCGAGACGTGAACTCTACCTTTGCAGCTTTTTGAAAAATTATTGGAAGTGCAGTGTCAGAAGATTTCAGCTTTTCTATTGCCTGAAAAAAATTAAGAATATATTCTAATTTATTTTTTTCTTTTCATTTCTATCAAACAAAATCAAACCACTGCTTGCCAGCCTCTCCTGTTTGTTCTGATATCCAGCCTGTAGATAATACACCTGCTGTGTTTACTGCTATCACACAAAATTCATACCCTGAATGGCTCTAGATCAGTGACTGGTCTGTGGTGGAGCCTAGGGCATTTTCATTAGGAGACTCTGCAACTGTTGGAGAACTGGACCATCAGCTTTTGGAAAGTATGGATTTCGTGAGGGAGAAAGTTCCCTGATGGTTTTAGTTTGTTTGTTTTTTATTTTCCTCCTGTAAAGTTCATATTTTATAATTATACCTAGAGAAAAAAAGGAAGCCAGAGAAATTGGTGCGTTCAAGCCGTTTCTGTGATTCTACTACAGTACCAACATCAATATATTTGATCAGCTAAAAATCAATTAACATAATAGAAAATATAGCATTAGAAATTTTCCTAATTTCTGCTATTTTCATATATTTCCTTTGACAATTCTTTCATTAAACTTTTTGTTTTCCCCTTCATGCATTTTGAGGTTTGAAAACAAATGTCTGAATTATTCTATGAGTTGTAATACCCTCACTAGAAGAGAGTATCCTAAAGTTCTCATCAAATGTTACTGGAAATAATTGCAGGCCTCTGATTTTTAAGAGGGATATTTAATTTTAATTTTTTTTTTAATACAATGGGTGAGGGGTTTTGAGTGGCAGTTTAATGTTAACCTCTTAGAACACAGTACTGGACAGGAGAGCAGTGTGACACATTTCCATCAGCATAAACCTTCTCTGCATTCAGGAAAGTCTCACCTCTTTGGAGAAAAGAATTACCACCTTCAGTACTGTGGTATGAAGTGAAATGTGATCTAAGCTGGATGATGGAAACAGTTTAACTAAGAGAATAGACCATAGGAAAGCTGACCAGAGGTTTCCCAAATGGAAAAGATGAGAGAAACAACAAAGCCAGGAGATAGTTAATTACCATATTGTGTATATATTTGGGGCTATATTCTTGCACAGAACTGGACAGGCTGCTTGGGAGGAACAGCTTCTCTCTTTGTCTTTGGAAAGACCAGGAAATCTGATGAGGCATCAAAAGAAATGTGAGAGCATTACTTAAATCTGCCCGTGCTGGCCATTCCGCACATTTCGTGGGTATGGAGTAAATGATGGAGAGAAGATGTGCTAACAGCAAATGTCATGACCTGCTTTGCAGGGGCTTCCCCACTGAGTACAGACAGACCCTCTTGTGCGGGAGTTCTTCCTGTCTGATCTGGTAATAGCTGGCAAACCGTGGAATCACAGGATGGTTTGGGTGGGAAGGCACCTTAAAGATCATCTAGCTCCAACTCCTCTCACACAGGCAGGGACACCACAAGCAAATAATTAAAAGGTAATAATAATTAAATAGGTATAGATACCTATTTAATAGATAATTTAATTGCCTATTAAAATATTAAATTATTACCTATTTATTAGGTAAAATAATTAAAAAGGTATATCCAAAGCTGAAATTTACCTTCCTCACCCCTGATTTTCCATTACTTTCGGTAGCTTTTCAGCAGCCATGACCATGAGTAGTTTCCTGGTCATTACCTCAGAAGCATCTCTGTCATCCCAGCCCAATATGTATCTTTTTACAATCATACCACTGTACATACTTTTGCCTTGAGTATTATGTTACATTCCAGAGCATAGATACGCTTTTTCAAGGAGTACAGCTGTTTTGAAGCCCTCTCAGTACTCAGCTGGCCCTGAGCACAGCTTGGAGGACCACAGAATTGTGAGTATGGACATTCAATATTCAATTCAATACTGTCACCAAGATCACCTGATTTAGAAGACTATTTTTAGTTTTCCATGCGAAGTTCAGTGTTTCTATAAAACGTTCATTTAGTCACAATATAATATTAATCAGTTGTATTTTCAGGCATTTTATAAGCATTACAGGTTCCACACTGTGCTGAAGAAAGGGAGTAGTATTATCAAAAGTTCTGACAGCATTAACAATGTATTCTTGATATTCAAACACCAACAGAGGAATTCACATCAATAATTTGGGAGGTTCTCAAGAAATATTAAAGAAGTCTATTGAAACACTACCTAAGATAAATAGACATGATAATACCTTATTATCCAGCAAAATATATTCAGAATTTTTTACTCTATGAGGGATGTAAATAGTGTCATGAAACAACATCCTCAGCAATGCACTCGGTGTCAAGTGTGTACACTAAGCACAGGTTTATGACAACTGAATATAACACTTTTTCTTTTGAATTTTAATTCTGTTTTTTACTGAAATTGGGTTTTAGATCAAATTACGAAGTTGGGTTATTTTCTATTAGCTCTCTAAACATTTTCCTAAGTTACTTCCCTTTTCTCAAGCACTTAAGCACTCTCAAACAGTTAACATGGAGTGGCATCCTTCTTCCTGTGTGTACTGCAGTGTGCCCAAATTCAGATTTCCCTTTAGCATCACATTATCTGGGAAAATAGGTGCTAGTGATGACCGTCCTTCATCAGTAATGGGCTACAAAATCCGTAATAGGCGATCCCTGTGCTGAGCATACTGTATGCCCGAAAGGAAAATCCATCAGGGTTCGTATTTCCCCTTCTGCAGGAAGAGAACTTGTCTAAAACAAAATGTATTTTGCCACAAAGCTTTTGTATTGCACATATATGTTATGTTTTAAAAAAGTAGCCTTTGAAGTTGCCTATGAGCTGCTGTCTTGATTAATTTAAAAATTTTAGGTTTACGCACCCTGCAATAAACTCTTTTATTAACTTTTTATTGCAACCGAACTTCACGGCTCGGCGCTCGGAGGCAGGTGTTCTGAAGGATGCCCTGAATCAACACAGGGAAGCCCAACCTAAGCCAGACACCGTCATAAAACCGCGTGGGGCGGAGCCCGTGAACCCGTGTCCGAGCCGCTCCCGGCTCCGGGGCCCCGGCTGCAGCCCCTGCGCGCAGGATGCTGCTCCGTGCCGCCGGGGCGGCTCCTCCGCTGCGGGCGGGGCCGGCCGGGCGCCGGGCTCTGTCCATGGTAGCTGCGGCCTCCCGGGCGGCTCCCAGCTCGGCCAGAGACCCTCGGGGGCTTGTGGTCGCCTTTCCTTCTATCCCCCTCCCCCCCCAACCAGTTTTCTCTCTCGCGCGCGCTCTCTCTCTTTTTTTGGTCGTATATATTTTTTTTTTTTTTTTTCTTCCCCTCTCCTCCTCTTCCCCTCTTCTTAGTTTAGTCGCTTCCTGCCAATAGAGATTCGTCAAAAAAAAAGAAAAAAGCAAACTGAAACGGGCCCCATCAAACATCTCAGCGCATGCCTTTTCACCTCATCCTGTTTACTCCCTGTCCTGTTTAATGCAGCGTGTGTTTTTAATATGTTATCCTTAGCTAAAATCTTCAGTGGTGTATGAAGCATAGATGCTTGGCTTGTTGCGCAGGTGACACAGCGGTAATTTCTTCTGGGATCTGCAAATTTGTTATGACATAAGTGAAAACAGACAATATTGTTCCAGGCTGTATTTCAATTTATGAAGTTTAATATGGAAAAGAAATATTTGAAAAAATGCTCAGAATGAAATATAAGTAGTTCTTAAGAGTCAATCTCAAGTCATACATCCATAGAATCATTATTTGGAAAAGTCCTCTAAGGTCACCAAGTCCAGCTGTCAACCCAGCACCATCACCATGTTCACCACTAAACCATGCTCTCAAGTTTTATATCCACACATTTTTTTAACACTTCCAGGGGTGATGACTCTACCACTTCCCTGCGCAATCTATACTTGACAGGTCTTTCTGTAATTTCTTTTTTCTTAATATCCACTCTAAACCTCTCCTGATGTAACTTGAGGTAACTATATTTCCCTTCATCTCTTGTTACTGACCCCAGTCTTGCTGCGGCCTCCTTTTTGTAGAGAGCAATAAGATCTCCCCTCTCTCTCCTTTTCTCCAGCTCCCTCATATGACTTAACTCAGGCCCTGCCTCAGCTCTGTTGCCCTCCTCTGGACACCCTCCAGCACCTCGAAGTCTTTTTTGTGGTGAAAGGCTCAGAACTGTCTGACATGAACCAGCAGCTCTCTGTTGTAAGCTGACTTCAGTTAGGGTACATTGTCAGGTGGCACATGTTGGGGCACAGACGTCTCCAGTCTCCCTCTCTGGCTCCGGCCTGACAGTGTAGCCTTTTGCACTGGCAGGGGTAAGCTGTGGCATTATAGGCAAGGCCTTTGCTCTCTTCTTTCTTTCCTTCTTTAAGAGGATTTTATTCCTGTCAATATAAATGAAGGATGCATTTGGCTGATGCAAACTAACTTTTTTTTTTTTTCCGGAATATTGCCCATAATTTTTGCATAATCTGATCCTTCTTTAAAGCTCTCAACATTAGAGATCTTGGTCTTTTAAAAACTTATTTATTAGTTTAGTTTATCACAAGGAAGCAGTCTCTCTCTGGAGCTCACAGTCTCTGGTCCTTCTCTGTGTTTACACAGCCCTATTGGATTTATACTGGTAGGGGCCTCTCCCTAAATTGCCTCTGTGTAGAGAGAATCCCAGTAGTATGTGACTGGTAGGAAAAGACCTGTTTCCTTCTGAGCTGGCTCTACCCCCAGGATATTCATCTGTCCTCTGCTGCAGCAGGGCCTCCATCCAGAGAGACAAGAAGTAAACAGGACGAAAACCTTCACAGGCCAGGTGTACTTTCTGTAGGGGGGGGAAAAAAAGTGGGACAGACACATGGAGGCTTATCACTGGTGGAAATAGACAAACCCAGTTCCTGCATCCCTATAATCCATATGAATTTGCAATTATATTTCAAAGCAGCATGTTGATAAAGTTAGGTTGTTTTGCATAAGAGTTTAGTTTTGATATAATGATAGAAAGAAATACCTGTAGTGTGAAAAAAAAAATCCCAACTAACAACAACCAAAACAAAACAAAAAATAATAAAAAAAACCCCAAACAAAACCCAGAAGTATGGCATTTGAAAGCAGGTGTTTCATTTCTATGAAAGAAAAAATGGCAGAAGTGTGAGTCTTGAATCCACAGCAAAACAAGAACATTTCGTTCTTCTAAGAATTGTAGTTCAAATTTTCTTCTCTCACCTCAAACCACTACAGGAACTGGAAGCTGTGGGAGGATCCTTGTTTATCCTTCTCTACTTTGCTCAGGCATGGCTCAAAACAGAATCTGAGTATATTTTTTTTCATTGTTTGTATTATGATAAGATCCTCAGTGAGCAGGTGAGTGCTGGAACGACAAGGGTGTAGCTCTTTATTACTTTAAGTCATCTTTATACTCATAAATAAGCCTTTAGAATTGGATGGGATTGCTCAACTGTGCAAGAGTGCACAGGATGTGCCCATAAACCGAAATAAAACAGGCCATGCAATGTAATCTAAACAAGGATCCCATGCCTGAAGCATAAGCCATCATTGTTGATGTTATAAAGTGGTATTAAAACACTCTTAGTGTGTTCTGTGTTGGTGCTTGATGTTTTGCTGTAGCATTCTGGCTTTGGTGGTTTCAAATGGACATCTTTAGGGCCTGGAAAGCCCTCCTCACACAAACGCAGCTGGAGGCCTATGGGTGTCTCATTTAGGAGTCTGTGATGGCTCGGATGAGGGTGGTAAGCCCTGGCTTTCAATGTCTGGTAATCGCCCGTGCACTCCAGGTATTAATGTATCCCGAGGCAGTTAGAGCAGGTGAAACCAATGGGATCGATGCCTCAAGGTTCTCTTTCACACTGCACGAAAGCCAACTTGTGGTGTGTTTTGACAGAACCTTGTAAAAGTTAATCTTTGCCATTTAGGTTTTGAAAACTGAGTGATCTTGTAAGTCATAAAACACATGACGTAACAGATCCCTTGCCAGATACTTACTGAAGTGTCAGAGTACTTATTTCCAGGAGCATTTCTGTTGTTCTGGTCATCTGTTCGAACAGATCTCTGCTTAAAAAAAAAACTGAAGAAAAATAGAAAAAATCATCTCCTTCCCTTAGAAATGTATTTAATTCCCATTTCTGTAGCAGACCCAACTGCTAAATGGCCAGCACAGCAATTTCTTGTGTCACGGGAGCAATTTCTTGTGCCTGCTGAGAGGGCTGCTGCTCCAGCTCTGTGTGAAACTCCTACCAGAGGGCCCCAAAACGATGGCGTGTGTAGTGGGTGTCTGCCCTCTCCTACACAGCCAGAAGGGCTATTTCAAAAGCCTCCTACACAAATGAATACCTATTCACTTGGCAGATGGGGATGCAGGAGGGCAGGCAGAGCCTGGTACGTGGTACTGAGCCCAGCCCATTCCTGGGCCCTTTTTGAAAACTCAGGTAGCTGCATGTGTGTGTATGCTGGTTTCCACTCTGATAAGATGCAGTAAGTAGTTCCTAAGGAAAGGCTTTAAACTGGGTAACTGGAGAGCAGCTTCATGTAGTATTGAGAGGTTTGAAAGGTTTAGTCCTGCTTGTAACAGGGGATTAGAGTGTGGAAGTGCAAAAGTCAATGAAACAGCTATATATTTTTTCCACCACGATAAGCTGACATTCAGATTCTTCTGCATTTTGGCTCTAATTTTATCCAGGTTGGGATTTTCTTGGAGTGAATTCTGTTCCTTTTCAAAATGATGAAAATGAGGCTTTCTGAGTGGGCAATAAAAGCTGAGTATGCACAACAGGGTGTGTGCTTGACTGCCTTACCAATGTCTCTTGGCCAGGTGGCATAAAGCCATGTGAGCACAGCATAAATGTGTCTTGTTACATTTCAGTGCTACTATAAAATGTATTCTATGGCTGGAATAAAACACACAAGAAGAATTTCCTTTTGAACCTTTGTGCGTAATTTTTGTCACAGAAAGAGAAGATAAAAATTACTTAATTCCTTGAGATGTTCATTTCATTTCTCAGATACTTTGGCTATAGTGTGACTACAAAAACAAAAATCCCTAAACCCTGCATGCAACACACAGGTGGATATAATTTTTCAAAATGCCTTTGTAAGTTTCTGGTCTTGTTACTGAAATTAAACTGCTGAGTTTAAACATCCTTTTATAAAAGCCTCTCTTGATGATTAGAGTATTAGATTTCTTAGAAGGTGTTTTGTAAGCATTTAGTTTAACGCTAAGAATATAAATTTTTAGCTCTTGGATTTAATTGGAGATTAGGGAGCCATGCATGTTCTTACTACAAGATCTGCCTACAGAAATACTTTGGTTCTTTGGTAGATTAAGAAATGTATTACTCTTTGATTTAAGATATAGCCAGGATAATATACCATAACTCTGTTCTTTTTACCCAGAGCTTTTCTCTCTCCTGATTCTCCACATTTTTCTTGAGCATCTGGACTAGACCAGAGAAGTAGTGCTTGGACTAGACTGGAATAGTGTTGCTTATTCTGAAATCTTTCTAAAAGCTTCCTTCCCTGCCTTTCACTTCATGTAGCAGTTTCATAGTTTCCTCATTCATCTGTTATGTCCTCACATCTCATCCTAAGTTTTCACATGTTTCTTGACACCTTCCATACAGAAATGTTCAGACTCTCTTCATCTGCTGTATATCTATGCCATCTTTTATTGACCTCTTTCGTTTACCTGTGACTGCAGGAAGGTCTCTGCCTTCTTCCTGATCTTTCCCTTTCGACAGTCCCACCAAATTGCTTTAAACTTTGCCTGTGTTTCATAGGACTTTTCTTCCTAAAACTACAAGTCCTACTATGTGTTTGGATGGAGAGTGCCTAAGTATCCTTCTGAGCTATGTTTAGAATTAACATCTCTGCTTTTGATGTGGAAGATCTGATTCAGAGCTGCTCTTCTAAGCTCTGTGATACTGTCAGGAATAAACCAACATCTCCTGGCTCATAGCTGAGCATCCTACCACTGTATGTTGGTCTCTGAAAGCAGAAATTATCAGAAGCTGATATTCCCTCTTAATGCAACACCAATGGTGGTATTTTGGCAGGTGATAACCTGAACGTAATGCCAGTTGTTCGTGTCCCACTGACTACCCTTTTATCTTCTACCATTCTGCCCTGATAACCTCTTCAAGTGGCCCTCTGTCTAGTATCTAATTTTAAACAAGTAAACTTTTCAGAATTTTCTAATTAAATAACTTGGTGGAAAAAAATAATATTGCTTTGTAGTGTGTTTTGCAAACTGTTCTGCAGAAAGTATCTCCAGTTCAAGTAACTTTTCTTGAGATGTAAGTGGGCTGTCTCTCCGCCAAAAGTCCTGAGGCTTGAAGGTCTTCTGCCCTTCAGAATTCAGCTGTGAGAACCAGAGACTCGGACTTTCCAGTGTGAATGGCTCTGGGGGATGCCACTAATGCCAGGATTGTCATTAACCTGGGGGAGTGAAAGTCACTGAAATATCCTAGGGATGGTCTGGGGTTCTTGGATTATCTTGAGGAAGCCTGAAAGAAAAGTGATTTGAAGCAGTGGCAGTGCCTGGACCCAGCATGATGTGCCCAGAGCCCAGAACATTGCAGGCAGCTGCTGTCAGAAACTTGTTTCTCTCACTGCACAGACATCCTGCAAAGTAGATTTCATTTCAGAAATCTGGAGGTGGCATGTTGAGAACCATGTCCCTCTCTGAGTTTCCAGTGAATGGATGCTGTAACAAAATCAAATCTCGAAGCAATGATCTTCTAGCCAGCTTGACTAGTTTTTGTCTCTCAAAAGGCAGAGGATTTACTACCAACTATCATTGTGTTGATAAAAGTGCTGCTAATGCCCAGAAATCTGCTTCTGCCCTCTGCTAAGGCCATTACAAATGATCAGGTCTCAAATTAATTGGAATCAAGAGTCTTCCTTTTTTATTTTTTTAGCAGGCATTTTTTAATTTGGCTTTCCCATGAAAAACTGTAAACTCTAAATTATTATGTTATACAGTTATACAATTTATGTGCATTTTAATAATTCCTAGCTTTGCTTTTTACATTTAATTCATTTTATCATGTTCTTTTTGTCAGTAAGCTTACAATATGTGATGCATTTTATTGTATACATGTTAACAATTTTAACAGGCTTTATAGTAGTTTGCAGGAAATGTATCATTGGGAGAACTGTAAAGATGTGTTGTCATAACTTTTTGACCCACCAACAAAACCAGTGACACTTGCTTTTCTCTTCTGGTTCATCAACTCCCAGCTGAATGGGTATTGTGTGTGAAAAATATGAAACTCATCAGCACTGCTCTGTAACAAAAGCCCCCTTCAGCAGGTTTAAACTAGACTGGTGTGCACTTATTGCTAGCACAGGTATCTGAATGCTCCTGGTTACAAAGTCTGGCTGCCTCTGATGGTAAAAGAAACACATGAAACTTCAGCCTGAAAAGGAAAAACAGATGCCAAATATTTGAGTTTCATGACATGCTTAGTCCAGATCACGTGAACTTTTTTTTTTATTATTTTTTTTTTTTTTTTTATTGTTCACCTGCAGTTTGGACAGCTTCAACTTCCTTGTGCAAGTGTTGAGGGACACATCTGGGCCAGCCAAGCACATGAACCGTGATGCACAAGTGTGACTCTAGCAAAATGCTGCTAGAGCAAAAGCAATGGAAGCAAGATGACAGTCAGGTCTCAGTTTAGATGCTGAACTGGAAAATCAAATTAAAAATGAGTCTTCAGAAGTCAGGGCCATCACAGGAAAGTCAAATGGAGCATCCCCTGACCCAGCTTTTGTCGCTGTGCAGGGAAGCGGAAGCTCATCCCCGCATGGAGGGCTGTGTGTGCCCATGAGATGGCTCTGCTTCATAGACTTTGTGAGTTGTCACTCGCTGCTCGGGGCAAAGATCACGTTTTGACGTTTGTGCATTGACTGACAAAATATGATAATACGAGTGATGAGAGGACGTGAGCGTTTTGCTGAGCCACGAGAGCTGGAGAATTCAAGTGGCATTTGTGAGCGCTGGGAGGATGCACTGAGGGACAGGGGTGATATACACTGGTGCTGGAAAATGGGAGAAGTGCTTCAGAAAGTGGGCAAGGCATTTGCAGTGATTTTCTTGCTGCTCTAGAAGGGCTGTGCATTTTTTATTTACTTCAAAAAATAAGTTGAGTTAGATTTCGTTTTGCTGAATAACAAATGCTACAAAAATGACCTATAAGTAGGTAAGTATTGTAGCTCAGGTTAACACGAACTTTCACCTTGTTACACTTTTATTTGCTCCCATTTCTCTTCTTCAAACATGTAAGTGGTATCAAGTTCTGTAAACCAAGCTGCTGGAATAAACTAGAAAATGGCATAGACCAAGCAGGCGAAATAGGGTGGGAGGGATTTGGCTGCTGGTTATCAACCATTAATTATTCATTTTGTAAACAATGAGGGTGTGTAAAAGCAGCCGGGGCAGGTAGGGAGAATATTATGTTGTAAGATAACAGAGATAGGGGAAAATAAGGAAAAAATCCTGAGCAAACAGAACTGAATGTTATTCATAACTGTCACAAGCCTTCCTATACCATAAAAAACACCAGTGAATTATTAATGGCTTCCATTAACGTAATTGTGCCAGTCTTTGAAGATAGAGTAGGATCTGATGGGTATGACTTCAAAAGACAGTTTTACAAAATATCAGCAGAAAAGACGTAACTTAGTAAAATAGTTGCAAGCAGTTTAACACCAAGTTTGAGTAAAAACATGACACAAATCTCAGAGGAGGTTCAGACAAAAAATGCTTAGTGTTTTACTTCTTTTTAATATCTGAGTTTAGCAAAAAGAGGAAGTAGTGAGTTGAAAGACAGATGTGGTCATATGAGTTTCTATTCCTTGTGTTTTCCCTCCAGTGTGTCTGAGACTACTTACATGCTGTCAGCAGCTTATGTACACAGCAGTCTTTTGTGGCATCCTATCAGTGAGTACTCATGCAGAAATTACTATGTTGGCATTTTCTCAAAAAGAAGGAATTGGAAAAGCAAGAAACACTAGAAATAGCATTGTATCTGCACAATCTACTCTTAGCCTAAAACAACTTCTCTAAACTCTCCAAGCAAGCATGCAATTATACCTTAATGCAAGTGCTCTTTAATGAAAGCAAAGGTCTGTTTTGCAGTAACACTTGCTGCCTGTATGCGCTGTAAGTGAGGTGCTCTCCAGGAATCTGCTTTCTCGTGCACAATTTAACCATTAAGGGGATTACATTTGGGGTGCCTTTTAGGGCCACTGTTGCACGCGGTGTCCAGGCTTGGCTGAGGCAGTTCCAGGGGCTGTCCAGCCTGGCAGTGCTGCTGCCTGCCTGGAAGGCAGGGGAGCTCTCAGGCTCCAGCCCCTCCAGCTGGGCACCTGCATTTGCTTCCCAGGAAAGGGTTAGAGCAAGGGAGACAATACTGCTTATCCTGGGCTGAAGTTGGGGTATGCTGCACGCAGCTTGCTCGGGTCCTGTGTTTTAGTTGCTGGAATCCACTGATTGCTGTGTGTCCAGTCCTCTTTCCTCTGAATTCTGCTTCCCCCAGGCATCATGCAGCTGCAAATGCTTTTTCCTGGGTCTCTCCTGTCTGCTATGTCAGCCTCTGCAAGGAACTAATGTGGAAAGAATGGTGGAAGTGTCCCTTTTACCCCGGCTCCTACCATCCCACAGAGAAGGCTTTGCTCAGCATCTGTACTGATGGCAAATGTGAGGTTTTGTCACAACAGGAGCCAACATAAAACGCCTTGAAGACTTACCTTCTTCTCCCAGGAGGGCTTGGCTTTCTGGGCTGCAAGCACACACTTGCTGGGTCATGTCCAGCCTCTCACCCGGAAGCATCCCCCAAGTCCTTCTGGGCAGGGCTGCTCTTGAGCTGTTCATCCCTCAGCCTGTGCTGATATTTGGGGTTTCCCTGACCCAGATGCAGCACCCTGATCTTGGTCTTGTTTAAACTCATGGTATTCCCAGGGACCCACTTCTCGAGCTAGACCAGGTCCCTCTGGATGGCATCCCATCCTTCAGGTGTGGCAACTGCACCACCCAGCTTGAGGTCATCTGGAAATCAGCTGAGGGTGCATTGGACCTCTCTGTCTATATCATTAATGAAGATATTAAATAATACTGGTCGCAATATAGACCCCTAAGAGACAGCGCTTGTCCCTTAGGATGTCCATCAGGATCTGAGCCATTGACCACTACCCTCTGGATGAAACTGTCCAACCAATTTCTTATCCATCTAACAATCTGCTCATTAACCCCTTCACTCTCCAGTTTAGAGAAGGATATTGTGGAGGACCCTGTCAAAGGCTTTACAGGGGTCCAGGTAAATGACATCTGCGGCCCTTCTCTTGTCTACTGGAGTAGCCACTCCATTGAAGAAGGCCACAGGGTTGGTCAGGCAAGACTTGCCCTTGGTGAAGCTCTACTGGCTGTCCCAAATCACCTCCCTGTTCTCCATTGTGCCTCAGCATGCTCCTAGGAGGATCTCTTCCATGATACTCCCAGGCACAGAGGTGAGGCTGACAGGATGGTAGTTCCCGGGCTTTATCTTTCTATCTTGTTTTAAGATGGGTACAATGTTTCCCTTTTACCAGTTACCGGTGAGTTCACTTGATTCTCACGACTTTCCAAATAACATAAGGAGGGTGGCTTAGCAAATACATCAACCAAATCCCTCGGGGCTCTGGGATGCATCTCATCGAGTCCCACAGATGCATGTACATTCAGGTTCCTCAAGAGGTCATGAACCTGGTCTTTACATACATGGGGACAGACTCTGCTCCCCACGCCCCCATCCTACTGTCCAGCCTCTCAAGAGGTGTGAGAAGAGAGGTTGTCATTGAAGACAGGCAAAAAAGACTGTTGAATATCTTGGTCTTCCCCTCATCCATTGTTACGCATTGCGTATCAGGGGTGTTATGCCTTCTTTGACTTCCCTTTTCTGGATAAATCTCTTTATATCCTTACACAGCCCCTCTCTGGTTGATCCACATCACTCTTATTTATGTTTTTCCACACAAATCCTCAAGTACAGAGTATGGAGGCAAGAAGCAAAGGTCTTGGGGGGTGACATGGCAAGCAGTCGGCTGAAAGAGGAAGGCTGCTCCCCACCTGCCTGAGCCCACAGTCTCTCCATGAACTGAGCTATGTGCTGTGTTTTTATTGCTTCCATGGCCCATCTCCAGGGTTTTGGGTGTTGGAAAGCAGGGGCAGGTTTGCACACTGACCCTCAGTAAACTGGTGGGCAAGTGAGTCCCCTTGCACCTGCAGGGCAAAATCATACAGAGGAAGGTTGGGCCAAATTACAAAGCTGATTTCTACCAGGCCATTCTGTTTTCTACTGTTTTGATTGATCTCTTAAAGCAAATAACACCTTTAATAGGCACCAAATGTACCTCTGAAATATTTTTACAAATTAGCTCTATTGGTACCACTCATAAATGCCATCTAATGTGAGACAACAGGGATTTTACTGGGAAAGGCACAGATTACTTCCATACCCCAATCTTTTTAGCAGCTTAGCAGTTTTAAGTGTCCACTTCTTCTGTGTGTGTCTATAAATCAATTTTCTGCGTTCTTTTATTGCTCCTTAATTTTCACACCATATTAATTTTACTGCTATAATTAAAGGTGGAAAGAGGACGGGGTTTAATATTTATTTTTGCATCAGTATCCTCGTACAAGTTTGTTACAGGCACGTTTTCTACCTCTCAGCGGTGGTAGCTCAGTGCTAGCAAAAAGGGAGGGTGGATAATGTGACACGCATTTTACTTTCAGCAAGCTTGTTATACCAGCTCTGAATTTTTCATGAAGGCTTCGGTAACCTGTAGCTGAAGCTCGGGGGGTTTCCACCACAAAGAGGTGGATCGTCTTAGCTCTCACTTCCCATCTGGCACAGGGTGACAGGGACAGTCGGGGGCTGAAGGAAACCTGAAGAAGAAAAAAGTTCATGTGGGACATCCATTGTGATGCATGAAAAGCTAAACATGTGCCTCTTGTAGGGACGCAGCTTTGAAACACTTACTTATCTCTGGCTTCAGATTATATTTAGTCAGGGTGTTTTACTTCAGCCACCAGCACAGCTGTCCTGTCTGTAAATAATACTACAGATAGATTCCCTCGAACCTTTATTTTGCCAAGGCTGCACTTCCAGCATCTCTCGACAGCTTGTGCCACAAATTCTGTGCCTGCTGCCTAGCTAAAGTGAGGTTTGAGTCAGTGACACAAAAGAATTGTTTGTCCATTTATTGGCTTGGGTATTTTAAAATAATAAAAAGTAAAACCTATTCAAATGGAAATGATTTTTTAAAAATTTTATTTTTTAGTTAAAAGCAAGCCCAGAGGAGTCTCTTTAGATATAAACTGCTGTCTCTAAACACTCAGAAATAAACAGCTCTGCAGTCTTCTAGCACTTGGTTCCCAGGAGAATGATAACTCCTGTGTGTGGGAGCTGAGCTGATGCACCCCTCTGAATGGCATTTTGCACTCAGCTACGTACAAAAAACTAACTGCCTATGAAGTATTCTGTAAACAATGTAAAAGGTGAAAAGATAAAGATTTCAGAAGTTAGGATGTCAGATGAACTTTTGTCATGAAAACACGCTTCCCAAGATTTTACTGTTTTAAACACTTGAGGTCTTTTCTCTTTTTTTAATTACATGACCATACAGTGCAATTCTTCTGTACAAAATGCTATTAATTGGTTAATTAGTTCTATTTCTACAACTGCTCTTGTACTGACCTACTGAATGCATGGTTCGGTTGGCCCCTTAACGTATGCAATTTATATTTTACACAAAGCAATTATTTCATTTGTGTTTTTTTTCCCTTCAGTGCTCTTTTTTTTTTTTTTTTTTCCCCCCACTATCTCAAGTGCTTCCCAGGTACCAGTTTAGTTTTTTGGAGAGGAAGAGGCAGGAAAAGAAATAATGAGGTATTCCTGAAGTCTGGACCAATTTTGGGTGTGTAGTCCAAGATGTTTATGCTCCTGCAGCAGGCACGTACAGGCATCTACCACTACTTCAGCTCCAACTGTTGCCACTGAGCTTTTCAGAAGCAGGATTTTCCAGGAGGGAGAGAAATGGCATCTAAACTTGTGAAGAATTTGACCATGTTCCTTGTCCATGAGTGTTAGGCCCAGATTTAACAGTGGATGCATTTTTAGAGTCTAGGAACAAAATTATGTGATGCACAGTACTAAAACAGACACTAGGTAAAATCCTTGTAATTTTTTCATTTATAACACAAGGAGAAAGATCTCCCCAAAGACATTAAATAGGTTGGGTTTTATTAGTTTCAGGCATGCAATTTATTTAACTGTTGCCTGTCGTTGCAGACACTTTGCTTTCTTAGTGAAATTAGTTTGCTCAATGCTGGGTTTAATTTCTATTTGTGTTTTTGAGAGAGGAATAGCAAGTATATCGACCAGCCCTTCTGCCTGTCAGCTTCACGTGGTGATGTGCAGGAACCTCTGGCAGAAGTGTGGGTAAGACCTTCTTTGGTCTGACACGGAACAGCCTCAGCTGTGGGAGATGGTGAGCAGCCAGGCCCTTCCCGGGAAGAGCCTATCCTTCCCTCCCAGCGTTTGGGTTTGGTTAAACAGAGAGCTGCTCTCCCGCAGTTCTGTTTCTCACTGCATGGTGGGAGAGCAGCTTCCCGGGGAGCCTCTGTGAGCTGGGAGAGCAGGGGCAGTCTCAGGCACACTGGGGAGCTGATGGCACGGCAGGGGCGTGAGCGCAGGGCTGATGTTCCTGCAAGGGGAAGGCTCCTGCCGCCAGGAGACAGCCGTGCTTCCGACACACTTAGGGTGTGGGTGTGCATGTACACACCAACAAGGTGTTACCGAATATCAGGGGCAAACAGCCCCCTGCCAGATAACAGACCTTATTAGAACTGTCAGTCAATCTTCAGATGTCAAGGCATGGGCTTCCCAAGAAGCCTTACCTGCCAGATAAATGTGTTTATACTCAGACTGCAAGCTGCTTGGGGCTCTTTACGTGGCAGGTTTAAGATAGGTGCTTGGCATGGAAACCCAAAGCTGCTAGAGGGAAAGGGTCTTTTACCCCCAAATAGATTTTCTACCTGCCTCACGCTGTCTCCTCTTTTTCTTCCACCTGACAAACTGTACTGTCAAGACCACCACAAGCATTACACTCATTTCATGCGACTGGAAGCTTTTTTAAAAGCTTCCATTTATATTTGAAAGCCTCCACCTTACATTTGTGATAAGGAAAATGCCTTTTTTTTTTTCTCAGTAAGATGCTTCTGTCTATATTTGATCATGGGAAATTACACAGCAGGCACCACAAAAACAAACCCAAAAAACCCCCAAAACACTACAACTTTAAAGTTCGACCCAAACCTGAAAGCCCAGACTTAAAAATGCCCAGAGTTCTTTTTTTTCCTTTTTTTTTTTTTGTTCTGAGTTGCATTTGTCAGTAAGATATTAAATAATCAGTGTCAGGTTCAGCTTTTGTCTCCAGGGGTCAGTGGATGTAACCTGCTCCCCGTAAATTCACAGTTTATGAGGCAGCGGCAATCTCTGCACAAGTGGGAGATGACTTTTGAACTCATGCAGCCTCAGACAGGAGGAACATTACACTTTATGAGCATGTTTAGGGACTCTTAAGGCTGTTTAGGGGCTGAAAAGTCTTTCCTCATAAATAATGGAGCTGGCTTAAGGGAGACGACTCTGTTTATCTCTAGACAAACAAACCCGCCTTGCAAACACACCTCCTGCATCTATTCCTTCTGGAGAAAAATAACAAGTGCTGTCATAAATGTTATTTCCTTTGCCCTTGCTTTGGGGAATTCACGCAGCATTGGTGAAGAGAATGATAGCAACCTAAACTTATGTTTTCCTTTGCATGTTGCTCTGTAGTCCTAAATGAGAAATAACCCATGAAGTGGAAAGGAAATGCAAAGTGCTTGAGATCAGAGAGTTTACAGCCCACCAATGCTGTGTTCATTTCCTCCTGTAAGACTTGGAAGATTTCCTTTCCCCAAAGGCTGTGAGGAGTTGGTATGCACAGAGGATGCCCTGTGCTAAGCTGCTTTTCTTGACCCTTTTCCAATCCTGCACAGGCCCAGGCAGCCCAAGACATCCCTTGAGGAAAGAAAAAGGATGGGATTCTTGTTATCTGGAGGAGAAGACAGCTTGGGTCAGTAAAATCAGTGCTGTTTTTCCCTTGCCATTCTACCAAAGCAGCTTGCTTGTCTTGTCTGCTCTGGCTTTTGCCTGTATTTCATCTCCTGTTCAAGACTCTCAGAGCATAGGGAAGGTTATATCAGGTTAGAGAAAAGCAGGAAAAGCAGACTCGCGTCTTCTTCGTCTCCTTCCAAATGAAGAAAGGAGCCAGCAGAGGGAAGATTCTGCATCTATTGTGCATTATTTGAGGGGGAAGGTTGCAGTATGTCCATTGGCATGTTCTGTGTAAGGGTGACTGCAGGAAAAGAGAGTCAAAAAATCTGAGTCCAGTTCTGACTACAGCATCCTCCCTTCCCAATTTCTTGAGTCTGTGCCTGAGCCTGGCTGTCAGGAGTGGGTTCAGAGCAAGCAAGTGCAACATCATTTAAACCCACATGTGTGCTATGTGTTAGCTCTCTGAACAGACATTTTTTTTTCACTTTGAGCTTTCTTTCCTAATTATTTACAGGCAGCCATATCCATACTCAGGGGTATTTTGGGCTCTTTCTGTTAAAGCAAGCCGAGCTTTGAATCCTGTTGTGTGCATTTCCTAATTGGAAAATGAAATTACAGAATAATGAACAGTTCTCCCCTCAGCCCAAAACCAGCAGCTAAGTACAGGGTGAAGGAGTTGAAACGGGATTACTACAACTCCCACCACCACCAAAGCCAGCTGAACAGGCAGCCTTACATAACCATAGTTAAGTTATTCTTTCTCTACACTCTTGTTAGCAGTTATATACATATTTAATGGGTTTTCATTATATCCTATAAATGCTGGCACTAGAATACTTTCCCCAGGGCATTCTCTGAATAAAAGAAAGGAGAAAATGACGAATGCATTTAGCACATGCACCCACAACTTCATGATAAAAGCCAGCATTTCCCCATACAACACCTGTTGTTGTAGCTGGGTTAATTACTTTTCATTGTAATCAACTGCCTGCAATATTTATCACGGTGCCTGTAATTTCCCAAATCTGATAGTGACACCCATAAAAACAACACAACTTTGACTCTAATATTTCAGGTATGACATTCAGTGGGTTCATCTCATTATTTTGTTTTGTTTTGTTTTTTCATTTGGATTCCTTGCGGGGTATAGCTCTTAATTCCCATCTTCCATTAATTCAAAACTTTTTGTTCGGTAAAAGTGAATCTTCTCTGACATTACATGAAAATATTGCTCCTTACAGTAGCATGTCTACAGCATTATGGTTACTAAATGTAGGTTGGCATAATGCTCCCTTCTTTCTCAATTCCCTCTTCAGTACTCTCCCTATTCACTGCCTTCTAAATTACAGGATCCATAAACCATACAGACCTGTGGTGTGGTCCTGATGAATAATGTAGAATCTATTTTGTCTGAGATATTAGATTTTTTTTGATTTTTTTTTTAAAGAGGTTTGCAGAAAGGGAAGAAGTGTGAATGGAGGAGGCCTGTGGCTAAGCTCTGGGGGGAGGTATGTGAAAACCTGTCCTGCAAGCCACCTGGCTGTATCTGATTCTGCTCCTGCTGTAGGTGATGGAACATGGTTTTTCTTGCCTTGCACAGAAGCAGGAATGGGTCTGGTAATGTCAAAGAGCAGACAGTAACTTTTATTTCAACTTTTAGTACTTTATACAGCAAAAGCTAAACTAACAAAACAATAATTGTCCCCAAATCCAGTTTCTCAGCAGTTTCAAAAAGTCATCTCAAAGTGTGTATTGAGTCAAAACTTGAGAGAATACTTAGTCATTGTATTCCAGATTTTCACCAAGGGCAGTGATGTCCTCATACTCTGCGAGTTCTGCAGTGTAGGGAGGAAGATGGCCTAAGTTCAGCCTTCCTCTAAATCCAAATCCTTTATTCTTCAGAGAGCCCAAGGACATTAATTCTTTCTTTATAAAGCTGAGGAGTGTTGTCTTTGCCCTGTACCTAGAGAAGTCACATTAACACAGAAATAGCGAGTTACCTTTGCAAAGCTGGCAGAAGTGGGAGGAAGGCAAATCAGCAAACCATGTTCTGCTATCCAAAGTTTTCCCTTTCTGTGGCTTTGGAGCATGGGCTGCAGTTAGAGTTAAGGGAGCATGTGTGACAGAGACAATGCAAGAACAGAAGGGAAATCTACACTGTGGCCTCTTGGGAGATAGTCCACTTCCTAATCCCAGTGCACCTGAAGGAAATCCTCAGCGCTTCAAAGGAAGCTGTGAGGTTAAATGGTCTTGGCACATGTAAATTATATTGATGTGAGTGTCCGATAGGACACTTTAATAAGTGCTACTGCATCAGTCAGCATCTGACAGCCTGGGTCTTTTCCTCAATAACGTGTCTTTTGAGAATTATTCTCTTTGGAATCCTGTTGGCCAGGGCATGGGTTAAACCGAGTGGTGCTGAAAACCTGCCACAGATGCCAGCAGCGAGGCGTTCTGCTCACCTCTGATGTTTAGTGCTCTTCTCCAAAGCCCTTTCAGTGCACTAAATGGCAGCAATAGCTTTCTCTCTTCTGCTGCATTTGCCTGTGTCTGGTGCACGGGAGAGGGCAGGATCTTTTGGCTGGGCAGGAGCAGCCAGGAGGTGGGTGAGCTTTGGGAAACTGTGGTGTGCACAGGTTCTGCTGCACAGACCCCTGTTGTTCTGCACTTCTACAAGGCTTTGCTTTACTGGAGCTTCTAGAGGAAGACGATAAGCCTGAATGATTGCTGGCTAGTTATCTCATGCCTTTCTAGTTAGAATGAGCACATGAATGGTATAGACAGAAATTGATAAGCTTTTTGGATGCCACTCTGGCTGCAGAATGAACAAAATGTGTTCTATTTTGAAGCTAGGATTATTGGCTCAAACATGCATATCCTCTCTAATTCATCCTGATGAACGAATTTTTTCCCCCCATCACAGTAATTTTTGGTGTTCCTATTTGATAAAAAGTAGGAATGACAGAGTTCTTTGAAGTCATACTCCATGGGAGTACTCTAGTAATTGAGATAATTTTCAACCAAAATGAGTAGTTTTTCAATACCCGATTGGATAAATAACCTGGTCTCATCTCCTAGCTGACCCTGATCTGGATGGGAGGTTGGATTTGACACCTTATGCTCTCCCTTTCAACCCAAATTCCCCTGTGACCTGAAGTCAAAGCGTTTGTCTGTGACCACACGCTCAGCTGTTGGGTGGTAAAAATGCAATGTGAAACAATGGTGTTAGCTCCCTACTACCACTTTTGCGATAAAGAAGGTGAGAGGTCTCCTACAGAGTCACTGCACCAAGCCGGTGGGAGCTGCAGTGGCTCCCAGAAGTCTCTGATTTTTGTCACTGGTTCAATTGGTTTAGAAATCAGCTTTTTTAAATCTCTGTTTTACTGTTTGTTCCACTTCCCCCTTCCCCATCCCCCCCCTCCCCAAACTGGTAGCTGCTAAAAGTCATGCACTGAAAATCTCCCAATTTCAGTATCAGCCCCCTTGGGGCGGGGGAAACTCTACCAAATCATCTGCTGCTTTCTTGCACATTTTCTGTTTCCCCTACTTTACAGGTATGGCCTCATATATTTAAAACTCTCCAACTTGCTTGTTTGCTTTGGGAAAATTAGAGTCTGTGTGGCTATTAATTGTAATTTTTCAAATATAACTCTCAGGTTAAAGGGAAGCGTGGTTGGTTGGCTGTTCAAGGCTTTAAACTCCGGACAATTTAAAGAGAGTCATGGCAGACGAGCTGTCCATCAATGAGATTGTTATTCGCAGGTCTAATGTCATATCCATGTATAACAGGATAGTGATTGACAGGAAAGTTTGTTTTGGAAGGAGCAAAGGTCAAGGTTTTGCTGACAGCTTAACAATGGAAATATTGCATCACCAGGATATTTTATGGAGTGATACATACATCTACATAAATGTAACATATGATGGTGGAACACTTATACAAGATGAAGCTCTGAGCTAGGATGAAGTTTAAGAGCACTTATAAAAATAAGTTATCTGTGCTTTATTCATCTTCTTGAGGAATAAACTCAAAGTATCTGTGGGCATGGCTCATGCAATGAATTTGGCCCACATCATATGGAAGAGCCTTCGCTGCAGAGCACTGTGCTTGAGTGGGCAAGATGTTAATTGACTTTGTCAGTGACTTCCTTGGGGAACCTTGAACAAATGACTGCACCTGTGCATCACTTTCCCCTCCATTTAAAGGGGCTAAAGCATTTTGTCTGTCTTGAGTTTTAGGTATGAAAACTCCCAAAGTGCTTTTGGCTATAAAAGAATTTGTTTAAAAAACCTGAAAGATACATAAAAGAGAACAACTGGAATGACAGATGTTCAGAATATTGGTCCCTCTGGAAGACCTTTCCTAATTTGTCTCTTCTGTTTTCTTCCCCTTTCATTTCTTCTTTGAATTGCTCTGCTGTACTTCGTTGGGTGAGCTCACTTCCTCTTGTCCCAGCCTGATTCTCAAATAATCATCCTTTCTTGACTTTACCTATGAAAATTATTTTTGCATTTAATGTACATTAAATTAAGACTCAGAGTTTTTTATTGCTGTCATGGTTGAGATTTAAGCTGTTTTTTTCTGCTTTCTCCTGTTCCATAGTATCCAAGACTCCCTTTCCCCAATCTCTGCTCCAAAATGGGCATTTTTTTGTTATTTTCTCTTTCTGCACTGCAACCTGTCAGTAGTGATCTTCAGTAGTTCCATGCTATAAACCCAAAGAGGCCAGACCAAATTAACGGCAAAATAAAAATTCAAATCAGCTCCCCAAGTGTGTTCCTCAAACACACAGCCTAAGTGTTTAGTTAACATTTGAATTAGGCACTGAAGGTCAACAAATTCAGGCCCTGCTGGCACAAGTGGGTCACTGGGAGCTGTGGCTGAGAGCTCTCCCTGCTGCCCTGTCTCTTTGTTCACACATGAGGATCTCACAAAAGGTGTCATCGCTTCTGCATCAGGTTTCTTTTCCCGGCTTCTCCACCACAGTTACCCACACTCTTCAACCACTCATATCCGTACTCTTCCCCAGTGATAAGGGTCCTTTTCCATGATGGATGGTAATCTTTGTCTTCTCCCATACCTGCAAAACTCCAGATCCTAGGTTAACCAAAGATTCCTCATTTCCTTATGCCATAAAACAGCAGGAGAACACATGATTATAAAAGAGAAACAGCGATAATGCAATGAAGTAGCTTCCAGGCACTATTACTCATCAGAGTAATTAATTACTTGAATAATGGATGAATTTTAATTTTTAAAACCTTAAAAATTAAAATTACCAATAATTTTTTTTAACTTAAAACAAAATTCTTCTTATTTAGTTAAAATTTAAAAATTATTACATTGTTAGCAGGAATGATAATTTTTTGCACTGAGTAATTCAGCATTGTAAGATACTAATCTTTTACTAGCTGCTCTTTATTTTTCACTGTACTTGCAAGTGCTAGCACTTCTGTGTAAGCAGAAAAAGAAGAGAAAAAGCAGACAAGTTGTACCATTCATGCCTGACAGACAGTGATGTAAGTAAAGCTGGGCACAACTGTTATTCCCCTTCTCTTGGCAGGAAATGCTAATGATTCAGGTCTTTTAACGCCTCATGTCTTCATTAATACCTCCCATAATACTTTTTTATGGCATTCTGTGAAATTAAAATCTAAACCCACAGTGTCTGCCTCCAAACCAGACCATCCTGCTCCACCATAGTGGCTGGGGTACTTGAGTTTGGGTTCCTGTTGGAAGCTTCCCTGGTGGTGGAGCTGCCCCATCCCAAGCATGCTGACCTGCAAATGCTGCCCAGTGCACGCAGAAGGCTGCTCTGGGCTTTTGTGAGAGCAGCTCTGTCTCTGCAGTAATGCACTTGAGGAAAGAGAAGCAACACAAAACTCAACTCCGTGTTAGGAATGAGGGTTCATATTGGAATTCTTAGCAAGTGCACCACCCAGGAGGCTCTGCTTGATGCAGTAAGGCTTCCTTTAGCACCTTGAGCTAACCGACAGCATCTCCCACACACAATTCTTCCATGTCCGAACAGCAAGGTATTTTGTTTGGATTTTGTAAACCATATAAATAAGTAGTGGTTGGAATCTTATCTAGTTTAAACATTTTATGGGTGAACAAGGGGCAAAGAATGCCAATAAGGTTCCTTTCCACCTGTTTCTCCCCAAATGACCTTTGAGATGACTGCGTTTACCCACTATAATTTCATGTTCTCCTCTGACTGACTTCATAAGGCAGCAGCACTACCTATCTGAGGGGGAATATGATCATGGTATGCTGCTGTTCAGTGCACACTTCAGGACACAGAGAGATTCTAGTGACCAGCTCATTCCTAAACCCCCTCTGGTGCAGAGCTGTCACAGGTGCACTGTGTGCCCCTTGAGGAACTGGGCCGTGATGTCACATTCCATCAGACTGCCAGCCTCCTGCACACCCCTCAGTACGGCCCACAGGATTTGCCTGTTGAGTTGGCAGGCCAGCAACAGGTTGCCTTTCCAGAAGTAGTCTGTATTTTAGGCAGTGTTTGTTGATTAATGAGTCTGGCTCTGGCCCTTAATCCAAGAGGGTATATGCTGGGGAAGTCTATTTTGAAAGCAGAGATCCAGCAGCTCCCAGGTGTGACAGTGGTCAGCAGAGGGATTGTCTTGGAGATTCCTTCAGGTGTCTCAGAGCCTGCTGGAGCACACAAATTCTTCCCTTTGCTTGCTTTTTCCGAGTCCTGGCTCCATTTTTATGACCAGCGTTCAGCTGAAGCCCGAGCTGCCGAGGCAGGCTGGGGAGCAGGCAAGTGTGTGATGTTGGGTGCAGGCATTGTTAACCAGGTTTTGAGCAACATAACTCTGTTGCTTTTAAAGATGTTTTTCTTAAACCCCGTAGAATTTGGTTTGTTTTGTTCTGTTGTTTGTTTTTTTTTTTTTTCATTTTACGTTGCTCTGTTCCAGTGTAGTTTTGTTGTACAGTCCTTCATACAGGTGCTGATATATCCCTACAAATATTCTTTATTCCCTTTCCACCATAAGAGCAGAAAAAGCTGGGCAAGCACAGGGCCAGTGCCGTTGTTAGGCTGCCCAGCTGCACCGGGGCGAGGGCAGCCCCACATCTGCCGTGTGCCGGGGGGACGCGCTGCCAGGAACCGGAGCTCAGCTCTCTGCCAGGAGGAGCAGGGCCAGCACGCCGTGAGCCCAGGCTATTCTGTGAGCTCACACAGGCAGAGAAAGCTGACAGGCAGCTCTAATCCACTCTGCTGGTACCCATAGATGACAGCATCAGTGCAGGAAGGGAAAAAAAAAAAACAATAATTGAAGTCGCAGACCACGCGGCAGGGTTGGTTCCTGAGAAAACGACGAGGAAGGGCTCAGTCAAGACCACCTGAGCATGTGTCTGTCAGGTCAGTGGTTGCAAATGTTGCTTGTATTTATATTTGTGTTGTCACCCGTCTGCAGAGGGAGGTGATATGCTCTGAAATGGTGTATGTTACAGACACACACTGTAGGAAGACACAGAATCCACACCAAGGGTGTAATAGAAACATGTTTGCTGTGGGTTCTCTTTAATTTTTTCATATAGGAGCAGGCATGAGCCTCACATCTATGTTTCTTAAGTCTTTATATGGGATTCACTTTCAGGAACTTTCTTAGATGAAAGTTATAACGCAATACTAGATCAACATTACACTGGTGTCACTGCAGACATTTTTTGGTGACAAACTAGGGGACGCAGTGGAAGGAATACAAAGGTCAAACGTGAGTGCTCTGGCTAAATGACTGCCACTTACTATACGCCTGCATTATCCCAGGCACTGTGGGCCCTGACTCAGCTGGCTTCAGCTATTAAACCATAATATTTAATGAAAATCACTGTAATCTGAGGTTTGCTGTTGCAGTGCCCACTGTCTGCTGGCACAAGCTTTGAAGGAGCACAAGGGAAGGCTTTCTATCAAACACACTTGCACCCAAGTTCAAATTTACCATTTTTATCTTCAAAGCCCAACCTAAAGTAGGGAAGGGACTGCCTCACGCCTGGGAGATCATGACCTCCCATGACAGCTACATGCTTCCAAAACAAAGGATCTGTCAGCCACAACAGAGCGACTTGGAAGTGTGGGAGACAAAGATCTCTAGGCAACTTGGCCCACGATTATGGAATGCCTGGAGGAGATCAAAACCACCACAAAACTTGCCACCTTCAAATCAAATTTAAAGACCATGGCTTTTTATTTGTGCTTCCCCCCAGTACACCATCCCCTCAGAGAAAAGAAGAAAGTCAGTGTAAAAACACGTGCTTGTAGGGGTGGGGAGGCAGGAGCTAAGATGGAAATGTGGATCTCTTTAGCTCTTTACTTGCACAGGAGGTGCTTGGGGTCAGTGAGGAAGAGTCTGATATAAATATTCAGACACCTGAGCGTAGTTGGAAACATTGTTGGGACTTATTGCAGTGGTACTTACAGAGACGTCTGCTTTACAACGTTCCTTACAGAGCCCTGTATCCACATCCTTACGAAACTACCTTAGGGGACAGACACTAAGTGTAAGTTGAGACTGAAAATGGAGCCAGTTCTGAAATACATGCCTGAAAAAACCTGAAAATCAAGGGAATACCCCTAACTCAGTTTCAAGTCTCTGCTTCTAAGGCTGTATGTGGCTAAACAGGAACAGGCATGGGCCTTGCATCTACATTTCTGAATGCTTCCCAGGAGGCCCACTCTCATGGACACTTGACATTTCTCCTACGTAAATTGCATTGAAGTGATGTCTATGCAATTTAGGATTAGAGGCACCTCCCAGTGCCTCTCAATAAAAGTGCTGGCATTTTGTTGATATTAGTAAGTGTTTCTAATATGACACAGTGGGAAGAGCAACATTGTGTATACAGGAAATAACATTATCTGTATAGGTGTTCTGGGAAATTAATTGATTTTTTTTTTCCCACTTTGTAGTAAAAGAATAAATAGAGAAATGTAATTTACTTCACCAAGTGAATATCTTACTGGACCATCCAGACCTCAATTTCCTATACAATCTTTTCATATTTAAAACATGTATGGTTCTTCAATATGTTTTGAGTGACTTATCTATGTTTTATAGGCCTTATTTGTTTATTTTTCTTCGACATTACCCAGAGACTTTATTTTGCTTGCCTATTTAATGTATTCTGAAAATAAGTCCTGAGAGCCATCAAACTATTTCACCTCATTATTTTTGTTTGCACTTTTTGATTAAACATTGTATTCACAGAATCACAGAAAGGAGTCATAGGATTATTTAGTCTGGAAAAAGCCCTTGAGATCATAGAGTCCAAATGTAAACACGTTAAACAGTAAACAGGCATTCAGAGGCAGTTTACTGTTTTGTTATGAACTACCTATTTACACTCATAGCAAGAATTAATCATGTATGTAACATCTGAGAGTAACACCAGTAGTTCACATTTCATCCCAAACATCAAGAGATACCATGGCAATTTTCCTACAGCTGCAGCAGTAGAAAGTTCTTTGGTCCCAACCCTTTGCCTGACAGTGTATCTGTTATTTAGCTCTGAGCCCCAACCCCTTTAGTAGCCCTTTTCCCAAAAACTTGGCAGATGCGTGACAGTGGCTGGGGGATGCGCTGAAGCCTGAGAATGAAGAGAGCATTTTGTAGGGGTGTAAATGAAAATACAGTTATCTCTTTGAATAAAGGACATAGACTGAAGATGGGTGTTCTGCATGTGAGATTAGGAGGGGGGGGTTGTAGGAACAGTGCAGATTAGTAGTGAGAAAGAGGGAGAGAAAGGAAAAGAAGTCACCTTGTCTGGAGATCCCTGGATCCCTCCCCTGGAGCATCAATATTCACCTCCTGACTGCTCCAGGAGACTTGCTCTGGCCCGTTCTCCAGAGCTGCTGAGATGTCTTGAGTCATCCAGCTTGATCTGTACCAACTGCTGCTCGCTTCTCCAAGTAAAAACATTCTCTCATGTCAGCACAGCTGTTCGTTCGCCCCTAGGAAATAAAGGCTGCTCAAGACTAAACGAAAGTACCAAACTAGTACAGATCCACAGATGTATGAAGGGAACAGCTTCTTTTACCCACAAATTTGCATATTCCTGGAGTTCCTATAGCACACTACCAGCTAGCAGTAATTTCATCCAATTAAACTCTTCTTCAGGACTATGCCCCTTGGTGACATCCAGAACAACCTCTTCTACTGCAAACTGTAGTAACACTATTGTATACAATTCAGCTTCAGAGGACTTGGTAGTAAATGCAGGAGATGCGCTGCAGAATGGGAGTAGCATTTCCCACAGTTGTAGGGCTTGAATTCCTAGCAAGACAATCGTGCTTGAAGACACAGGAGGCAGAGGTGACTTGCTACATAGCACTTCTACACTGATCAATGGAGATATCCCTTTCTATCCTTCTGATACTTTTTTTCTTTGTCTTAGACTGCAGATAAATAAGTATTTTCCTCAAAAAGAATTCTTAGGTATTGGTAAAACTGATTTTTTTTTTTTTAATAGCTGTGAATAGAAAATAATAGTGAATGTCTGTCACACAGGTAAACTGTTCACAGTTTTCACTAGCCACCACACTGTTTACCCTTCTCTCACCAGCAGTCTGCAGGGTGCTTTGCTGAGCTACAGACAAATCTCAGGATTTTCAGCCATGTAGAAAGAGCTAAACCAAAAAATCTGTTTTTAGTCAGCGCTTTACCTGACAGACCTCTTTAACTAAAGGTTTAACTGTGTGCGGACATCAAACCTGTGAAACCTTTGCCTATAGAAAGATACCAGATTTTTCCAACCTGTTCCTGATTTCTGTATTCCCTTGGGTGATTCTGGATGGAGTTCACCAGCTGGGCTTTAATCGTTCTGTATCTGAATGATGGCATTTCTCTGTATGGGGGTGGCAGAAGCAGGTCTCCCTCTGCATAGGAACAGCAATCCTTCCTTGTTAATCCTCTCCATGTGGCTAATCCCACTCCAGGTGTAGGTGGTGGCCAGGCACCAGAGCTGGTGGACCACTGGCAGATTGTTTTTGCTTGTTTGCCTGTTTTTGCTGCATGGTGTTTTCCTCTTCCAGAGGAAAATAAATTCCTGTCAGGTCTGGAATGCCTTCTTTGTGCGATGACAGCCTTCTTTCCTTTTTATCTCTGAAGAGTCCCAGAGCGAGGGAATTGTTTGGATGTACAAAGCATTTCTTTTACAGAAGAGAAATGCTTTTGCTTGTAGGCTGTGATGCAATTCAGCTTTCTGCAGTATTAGTTTCCACTCCTTTTGTTTTTCACTGTCAGCAAGTGTTACTGTGTATACTACACCACTTTCCTGTCTGTGACTAAGGATTTCTGTATTGGCCAAGGATGGAAATAATAGCAAAAAAGGTCTTGGTGGCCGTAGGTCTTGTTCTTTTCAAAAAGCCCACTCCCATGGCAACAAGGCCTATTAGAAGGTAGCAGTCTTGTCACCACAACTTTAAGTCCTAATAATTCAACCAAAAAGATAAAACGAAATGTGGCAACTTTATCTTGCTCAATCTCTTACATAAAGTCATTTCTCAGAAACTTGATCAGTGGTAGAGACAACAAGCATTTAAAGGGGAGAGGCTTTGAGAGGGGAAAAATCCATTCACATCCGAGTTTTGAAAGATGAGTGAAAGATGGAAGAAAACATGATATTACAGCAATCTTTTTGCTTCTCTTGCACAGTGAACAATTGACCCAAAGTTTAGGATTTTGAGATTTTTATGATTCATAGGCCAGATGGAGATTTGAAATTTACCTCGTATGTGAAATAACATTTACTTTATGAAATAATTATTGATTGCAAACACTTCTGCCAACAAAGAAAAAAAGAAAATAGAACAACAAAAAAGTAGAAATACTTTTGATTAAAGCAGTTCCATCTTGTTCAAAGATTGTTTTTAAAAGTGTTTATACTATATATTACTATACTTAAAATGTACATTGGTTCCTATAGACAAGCGACAGGATTTCCTGTGTCTGTTCCCTGCCCTGGCTTCACAATAATTGCATGAATGTGATCCACAATGTGGGTTGGCTTTAGGAGTTGAGGAAAGATTTATCTATTAATTATATAAGTGGTTCTTCACTAAATATTTACGTGTAGTAAAGAAATGCCAGCTTCTGCCCCTGTCACAATGACAAGTCCGGGTGTTATCGTGGCTCAAGGTGGTTTGAGCTGAATGAAAGTAAGGATGGGGCACTGCTTCCATACAAGATATACTGGAACTTAATTCTTGATGTGAAACCCATCAGAGGCTGCCTATAAACCCCACTTGTTGGGAGTCCAGTGCGCAGGGTTAAACTCCGGATATTTTGGGAATGAGGGTGGGACTTGCTTGTCGAAGAGAAGGTGGTGAAGAAACTCCCCATGCTGCCAGCAGGGGTTCATCTATGAGAGGCTGGCAGAGCCACAGCTTCACCAAAGCTGCCTGGTATCCAATTTAAATTGCTATGGATAGGGTGGCCACGGGTCTTGTAGGCTCCTCGGCGTACTGCAGTCACACTGCAGAGCATGAAACAGGCTTGTGAAGCAAGAGTTGGCAAACCAGGCAGAATAAGCCTTGCAGAGGAGTGAAATGGCAAGCACAGAGGCAGAGGTGTTTCACAAGGCTCTGTACTTTGCTCCTCAAAGCAGGCTGTAATGGAGCACTGCTCTTGGCGCAGTCTGCAGCCCACATGCTCTCTTTCGGAGTTTGGTTGATAAACCAAGGGACAAACCTGAGTGGTAATCCCACGAGAGGACTATGGCTTATCTTTCAAAATCGCTGAGAGGCACACAAAATGAGCTGAGGCGTATTTTTCACTGTCTTAAAAAGGGAAAGAAATTGTGACCACTTAGGTCAATGAACTCTAACTGGTGTGTCTGATATGGAAAAGAATATAGCAGGTAATAGAAATAATCACAAAGCCAAAAAGTTTTCCTTTTTAATCTGAAGCTCTTCTTTTTGGTACTGGGCACATCTTTGCATGAGGCCAAGTTATTCTGGGACTGGATCTCCTTTCAGAGATAAGGGCACAGTAATTTGTTTCCCTTTGACGGCTACATGGGTTAAAACATTCTCTGCCAGTACTTAGATCTTTCTTTGTTCTTTTGTTGGTATAATCAGAAAAAGGACTAAAAGTCCTTTTAGTCAATAATAAGAAACTGCCAGCTTCTGAAGTTCAGTTTCTTTTCCCCTGAGAGGGTAATATCATGATAGTATTTTGTGTTTTAATGGGCACAAATATCAGTGCCCTCATGCAATGCGAGCCTAGGTTAAGTCCTTTCCTACATGAGGAGGTAGCTTCAAACTTGGCTGTTCTAGTGATATGGATAAACTTCTATTTCCACCAGTTATTTCTGATCATTTATTCTGGTTTTTAATTACTGTATACCAAACTTCCACAAACCTGTTAATATTTGATTTTAAGTAAATTTGTGTCAAGTACCAGATTTGATATCCACAATCATTTATTCTAGTGATTCAAGCAAAAACCTCATAGTAACCTTTGTGAGAAAAATCAGATTAAGTTTTGCACTGGGGAATGGATTGCTTGAAGCCTAAGCAATGTCGATGCTGGCATGACTTTAGACGTTGTGTTCCTGAGTCAGGTTGTCGTGTGTGTCTGCGGAGAAGCGTCTAACGCTTTTTGATACGTGGCATAGGGTTGTTTTTTGCATTTTTCATATTTTGCTTTGCTGCTGTCAGTGGGTAGTGGACTGCTCCTTTGGATTGAATGTCTTGTATGGAATGGTTAAAAATGTGTTTGCTAGCACAAAAAAGCAGAAAAATAAAGGACACGTGACTCCTGTTTCCAGTGGATTCTCCTTGAGCTGGATTGGTAAAAGTTAAACTACCATATTTGTGCATGAGCTCAAAAGAACACCTAGTTTGAGTAGCTGTATATATTTCAGTGAATGAAAAAACTAAACTAGTCTAGAAAAAAATTGTAGTAGTTTAGAAAATTATTTGAAATAATGAAATAGAATTTGTAAAGCTGTAGGGTTATTTTAAGAGACAGCTAAGGGAATGATGGAAAGACATAGAATCCTTGTTTTCTAGACATTTCTAACACCAAAAATTCTTCATGCCTGGACTACATCTTTCCAGCCATGGGGTTTTCCCTAGAGAGTTTACAATGTTTTTGTAACATCATTTATTGGAGCAGAGCAGTGGAAGAGTTACAGTATGTGAAAAGAAAAGCAAGTTTAGCAAACGCAAGGCGTTTGTTGTTTTCTTGCCTTTTGTAGGGGTGTAGAAAACAAAAGGACAATTACTGAGAACTGCTGTGCTTATTACAGTAAGGTAGGGCTGGTGCCTGGTGAAATAATGCAAGTGGGAAAGAGCATTTTGGCCACCTCCTGACCTTCGGTATGCCCCCCAACCCCAGGGATAGTGCAGCTGTGTGTGTCGACCTGGTGTGAACAGCGTCTCACGGCACAATCCATGCGGCACCCTGTGGGTATCACACCTGAAATACACTCACATGCGTCTGCTTGGGAAATCTCAGAAATCAATAGCTCTCAGGACAGGAAAGAAAACCACGTTGTTATGTGGAGTAATGAGAGCTGCTCCTTGCTGGGGCACTTTTGTGAAATGGCATGGAAATCTGCATGACAAACTTTTGTGTAGTGTTTAGTAGTGGTGGGGAACATGCTGACTTGCTGAAGGCTGTGCTATTTATAAACAGATAAGGAATCAGGGACTTAGAAGGCTACAGAAGGAGTTTTCTGCCATGCATAGATGTACGTATTGAAGTAAAAGATTTTAGCACAGATCCTTAAGTCAGTTGGGCAGGAGACATGAACAAGACTCCCTCATCACAGCACTGCATGTCACCTTCCACCAAGTTCTCTGCTATTTCCTTATGCGTTATTCTTTTGTAGGCTTTGTTGTTGTTTTTCTAAACTCACCAGGAGATCACACAAATACAAACGCCCATGCACAAGGTATGACTTGAGTTACCGTCTCACCCTGGAGAGCAATACTCCTGGCTGGTTTTACGTGTCCCTTCTCTGTGAGGATTTCCACGTGATGCTGCTCAAACAGAGCAACCAGGAGGCAGAAACAATGTCCCTCTATACGCTGCTGGGCCCGCATTGTTCCGCGCAGAGCCCGCTGATGAACGTGAGATGGCAAAGTCATCGTCATTAGGCGGAATTTAATAGCGAATCAAAGTTCGAGGGGAGAATAGGCCTATCTCAGCTTTAGCCTCCCTTGGGTCCTGCTGAAAGATTAGAGGGAAAGAGTAGGGCCATGCTAAGTTGAATGTATCAGATTGTTTTTCAGCAATAGTTATGCCTGTTGTAAACCCCTGAGAAACACCTAGTTTAACTCTTTGGAAAAAAGCATCCCACAAAGCCTGGGGAAAGGGGGAGAGGGCATGTAGCAGAGGGAAAGGTGTGATGTTTGATTTTATTTCTCTGCTACTCATTACTGAAAGAAGAATTTAATGGTTCAAAAATTCTAGTTTGTATAAATTAAGCTATGATCTTCTTAAGATATGACACCTCTAAACTTTAGTGTGCATATGTGACCTAAAGGAGCCAGGCTCTGGGAAGACTGAGAGTACAATTTTCCTTGTTTTCAGTGTGCTTTTTCCATTCCAAATTCTTTATCGCTGGGAGATTTTGTTTAAATTCTTGGTCAATTTACCACATAACTTGTCAAAGTGCTGTAGGTGGGGTGTCTGAGAACTGTCACCACAAGGCAGCAAAGGAGTTAACGTAGAGTGTGAAGAGGGGGAGTGACCCCGGGAAAACTCTCCTACCAGCACCTGTACCTCAGGATCAGACAAAGCTAACAATAAGAACGCAAAATGCGTTAGGTGATCTTCCTCCTGTGGTGCCTGAAAAGTCACTGGGCACTGGCTCCTCGCCTCCTATTTCCAGCTTCCTTTCAGTCAAGGCTCTCAGTTAAAAGACAGATGATGGCACCTCTTCGTATCAGAGCCTGGTGATCGGCTGGGTTGTCCCAGAAGTTTTATTCTTTTGTTAATGCCTTGGGATGTGTTATGTAGCAGCGATAAAATCGCTACAAAGAAAGCTAAACATCAGCCAGAGAGATCACCACATAGATACAGATGTAAAAAAAAAAAAAAAAACAACAAAAAAACAAAGTAGGCAAAACTGGACTTAGGGCTCTTTTTTCTCCTGGCCTGCCCAGGAGCCTGACTTCCCTGGGCTGTGCTGATTGTTGTCTCTTATAGCCCCTTGCAGTTTTACCCTGTTGCTTGCAGTAATTTGGGCAGCTTCTCATATTTCAATAAGCATACCCCTGAAGTCTCTCCAGAGCTGTTTCTGTGGTTTCTTTGGCCACGTCAGAAGGGACACCGGAACATGCTTTTTCTTCCTTTGCCTTCTAAGGGGAAGCAGAAGCTCTTGAGGATGCAAGGACATTTTGGCTTTGGGTTTTTTGGTGAGTGGGTTGCTTTTTGTACAGGAAATAGGATTGGAACACATTCGGGGTTTTGTGGATGCTTGTCTTAGTTGGGTCTGTTTAGGCTGTGGGTGCCAGCGCTTTGCAGTGCTGCTCTGTGTCTCGTAATGTTGATATTTTTTATTTTTTTTTATTTGATACCAGGCATTTCTCTCAGTTCACATTGTTGCAGAACCTAGAATTATTGAAAATCACCTTGAAATTTCTGCTTTCAAACCTTTTCTCCAAATGTCTAGCAATCTCTCTCTCTTTTAATCCTCCCTCCCAAGACACCTTCAATTTTGTGACCAGAGGAAAGTCACCAAATGAGTAACTATATCCTCAAGATACTTTTGGTTTTAAATCCCTTGATGTTGCTCGAATAGAATCCCAGTATTAGAAATGGACAAATTACTAGTCTGAGTGAGGACACTATCCCCTTCTGTAGCATCAGTGGCCCACAGTGCCAGACCAGACACCCTCACTGCATTCAGCCTGGGGCTTCCCTGCTCGCTGGCTTCTCCGTTTCCTGATGCCTGTCATTCTCCACTCTCCTACAAGTGCTCCCAGCAAGCCCAAAGTCTCACTTTTTCAGATCAGCGTGTTAAAGAAACAATCAAACAGAAAACCCCAACAGAAACAGCTAAAAACTTTTTATTGTGTTCTAAAAGTTTTGAGGGTCTCAATGAGATTCAGCTTACTTCACCCCAAGGTCTTTGGTACATTGCAGGTACATCTGTCAGCCCCACCAGCACTGCCTGTACTGTGTGGGGCGCCTGCCTGAATGCTGGAGTGGATTTTAGCCCAAAATGTCTTATAAAATGGTTGCAGATCGTGTTCTCTGAGTCAAAACCACATCTCACAAAGCACCTTTAACTTAGACAAAGTCAAAGCGCACTCACCTGGGAAAAGGGTTTGAGCCAAACATTTTAGAATAAGAGACCCAGGATACAAAGGGCACCACAAATAATTGCAACATTAGTAGGCAGAAAACTGTAGCTAACCATCCTGTCCAGAGAGGCATGACTTTGAATGCTGATCAAGGCTATTTTGTCTTGCTGACCGCTTATAGTTTGGAGAGATAGACTCATGGGAGTCTTACTAAACCACTAACTCACCATGACTGACCCCAGTGTATCGGCCTTTCACACTACATGACTCTGAGCCAGAAAGCTTGAGTTTACTGGTGTGTTTCAGACTAATTAAGATTGGTTTTCTTTAGCATTTCTAATGAAATCCTACCTCCCCAGAAGTATGTGTGCACACAAAAAGAGACCCCGAATGAAAACCGAAATGAAATAAGATGAGCTACACAATAGTGACAAACTATTTTCTTTCTTTGCTTTATTAACCAGCATAAATGTTGAGTCTCTCTCTTAAATAGCCCTAGGCAGTACAGATATTTTTTGCCAATGCAGTGATGGAAAAAAAAAAGAATGCTCCCTTTTTTCCTCGGAAGAAACACTGTCTCTGCGATCTGAGTGGCTTTCCAAATTCAACGTGAATGTTAAAAAGCAGTCAAAGCATTTAGGGAAACAAAAAGGTTTGGGGACAGTTGATGTTTAAATAAATCCTTCTGTAAGCTGAGAATAGCCTTTAATTTATTTTTCTGTCTAGAAGACTACTTGAGAGAATGCAAAATGAAAATATTTTCATGTAAAAATATACTAATTCTCTGACAAAATTTTAAATCCTCATCCTACATGCACTGTCATTACCAAATACTTGAAAATTAAGTGAGAAGAAATTTTGAGTTGATTGCTTCATTTAAGAAATGTGATCTGCTTCCGATACTTTGCTTGGTTTTATGTAAACCTCTGTGAGGAAATTGGGCAGCAGGGAAATAGAAAAAATTTCAGAAATTCAGTCAATTCAGAAATTGATTTCCTCTCCCAAGGTGTGTGATGAGCGAGAGAAAGCATAGGCATGGTGCCCTTAAGTGGGATTTTCACACACCTGCTGTAATGCAATTGCAAAGATTGTTAAAAAAGTGGTCTTAAGGCTACTCTACTTGCCCCAGACAGTTCTTGGCAATCTGAGACAGGAGCTAGGGAGTTGTTCCTGCTGGCTGCATGTGTGCAACCTGGGAAGACACTCAAGACCTGTGCTAGAGACTTGTGCTTTCAGAGATATTTTGTGCCCATAGCATCAAACAGGAAAGGCTTCCTGACCTGCATTGTGTGACCTGATATCAAGCTTGCAAAATTTGACTCTCACATTTAGGAAGAGTTCTCATAAAAACCACTTGGGCAGACATAAAAGTAAGCAAATTTTCCACTGTGTGTGTTTGTGTATGTGTTTACATGTACAGATGCAATGTAGAAAAACATAGCTATATATTGTATAAGGTACTGATGACTGATTACCTGATTACTGATCAGTAATCAATCAGTGTATTGATTACCAATCAGTATTATCAGTACCAATTAGCGTATTGTGACAGATTACCAGGCTTTTGTGGTGTGCAGCTGGTTCCCATACCTATATTACCATTATAAGTAATTAGGCTGGTGATATTATACGAAAATGTGCACACTATGTGTTTTTAAAGCAAGAACTACCATGATATACTTGATATCAGAACTGGAAGCTTTTTTTGTTTTCTACACTATGAAGAATACTACTATAGGATGCCAGGACTCATATGTGGTCTCTCTTGTCTTCTCTGTCCTTAAGTACATTGCAAATTGAGATGGGAAAATAACCACAGTCTCACCATGGCATTTGAGTTCTCAGTTCATGAAAAGTGCACTAGACATTGCACTGTAAATATTGTCCCTTAGAGTTTCACAACAGAGAACAGAAATCTAAAAGAGTAAAAATGAAAATTTGTCCTGCTTGTTGCAGTGAAACCAGAGAGTTATAAAGGACCTCTGAACAATATTGAGTTTGGGATAGCACAATCACATCACAAAAGATTTACCTTCACTCTGCAAACTCAATACAGGGCAATAACAATCTATTACAAGCAGAGCACTACAACGTCAAAGGAATATTTAAAAGAACTAGACAGAACCTTTAAATCACAAAAATTGAGTTAGGTTGTCCCAGAGGAAACACCTTGGGGACAATTCCTAGCAGGATTTTCAAGAGGTGTTGTTCAATTACCAAAAGTTGACTCCAATGTGTATCTTAAACATAACCAGTAATCTGTCTGCTCCTAAAAGCCTAGGGGACAGCAAGCAAAAGGCACCAGTCCAAAAGGAACGATTAGAGTGGCAAAATGATAGCAATTGCCATGTACATGCATGTCCGCATGTCCCCTAGGTCAAAATAAGGGATTCTGTTGTAAAGCCTCTATCTGCACCAGTTGTGGGAGTAAGACATGAGATATCTATCACAGACACCCTTCCCTAAGCGGGCAAGTCAGCCTGCACAAGACAGAGGTGGCATGCATGCCACGTGTCTCTGAAAGTGTAATTACAGCAGTGACAAAACCAGCAGGAACAGTGAAGCACGGAGACAAGAAATATACCAGCTTTCCAGGCATGATTCCTGCTGATGCTCCCTTTTTAGCTGCTATTTAGTCTTGCCATAACTAAGGATTTATCAAACAGTTATAACTTGGTAAAGGGTTGAAAGTAACTGTCACTGGTGTTGCATCAAATATCCTTTTTTTTCTGAAACATAACTTCTTAGATCTTCCTCTAGCTGCCTTTTCTGCACAGTGCAACAGTTCATGGCTACAGCTAAGGAGGCACTGCTGCAGAGGGATGGAGTCATCTGAGTTGCAAGAGAAGCTGATCCCAGCTGTAGTGGCAGTGCTGACCTCACAGATGTTGTAGGATACTGCACGAGTCACGTCAGTGCAGCCACAGCTGCCTGTGCTTTCTGTGGGCCAGCACAGGGACAGCACGGAATGACCTAGGGTGGGATGATGAGCCTGGCTCACAGTGTCCCTGGAGCAGTAATCCTTTCAGAAAAATCCCTCAGATCCTCTCTTCTGGAGTCTAAACCCAAGATAATAGCTTAGCCACGGACTATGTCATTTAGTGTAATTTGTTGTTAAGGTGGTGTTCCTCTACTACCTGATAAGCTCCTTCGGGGCATTAATACAAAATCCTGCTGCAGCCCTTGACTGAGGGCATATATTAGATTTAGCCTGCAAGGCAGTCGTGCCACCACTCTTTACACTAGTTGCGTACCACTTTTTCCATCAGTAATGATGAGAAATGAGACAAAGCTAATGTCCATTACCCTCCTTTTCAAGATGCTGCAAGATGAGCAAAAATGAGTGCGATCATAATGGTGGTAAAACAGAAACCAGTAATGAATAAACTGTTTCTCTGATGATGAGAAAGCGTTATTATCAAGTAGGCACTAATCTCCATAACCTCCATAGAGACAACTGCCAGATTGACAAAATGCTGATATTCTGCAAGCATTCAGCAAAGAACATCAGACTCAAGAAGGTGAGCACAACAAAATAACTTTCTCCACCTGTGTCTCACCAATACCTCTGCTCTAAGGTGTAACAGAGGATGTATATAAAGCCATTAAGGAGGTAAAATAGGAATTATTGTGCACCCACATTTCAGGAGAATTTGATTCCAATTAATGGAAGGGGCATTTGGGTACTCAACGAAACTGCCTTCAAATCAAAGGTAATTCAGAGCAGGTCACAGGATTGGGTTAACTGCAAAAAGCCTCTTCTTAAATCCCCAGGTGATACCTGACACACCCAAGCATTAACTTTTTAGATGGGAGTACAGAAGATAAGCTCAGTCACACAGTAGTCTCTTTGCATTTGGCCCAAGAACCAAGCTTAAAAATACAAACAGGCTGTCCTGCACGGAGCGTGAAATACTTAAATGTCAGAATAGTATTGTTAGGACTCTATCTGTATGCGTAGCAACTATCGTGTGTACAGCAGAGAATAGAGCTGCCTTCGGGAAGTCAGGCAGGAATAAAAGCCCTGTATCCTGTTTTAACCATTCCCAGGTGGCTTTGAAAAAAAAAATTCTTTAGAATTAAAATGTTGTTGACCTCAGTGACATGTGTATTCTGTCTCTCAAGGCCAACAGTAAATATACATAATGTTTGTGTAAATATATATCTGTTTAGTGCAAGTGCAAGTCAACAGAAGAAGCATTTCCCTAATAGTTGCTGAAAAGCTTTGCTTTTTCAGGAGGGTATTGAGAGAGTTTTATTAACTTCTACTTTTTTCCATGTTCTTCAAAGGGACTATTGTAGGACAATGGGCCACATAATCCCATGTCTTTACACTGTAATGCATAGGAGAGGGGTGGGCAGTGCAAGAAGTCAGGTTGTTCCCAGATGTCTGTGTCAGAGCCAGGTACTGCTGTAATACATATGTTTAGGTACTACAACAAGAGTTTTCTGTCCTGAAAATGGCCTGGGTGCACCGGGAAAGGCTGCCTGCGATGCATATTCATCTCTCCTGACCTGGGTACTTCGGGTAAACAGAGATGTCTCTCCCTTTCCATGGGTCTCTGCCCGTGCCCTGTCTCATGAGGCTGCAGGGAGAGCCCCGGTAGCAGCTGCAGGGGTTTGTTGTACACGGTAACACTGAGAGTACCCGCCATGGAGGTGCAAGATTAACCTGTAATTATCTGCCTGAGCTGGGCAGTGTCGTGCACGCTGGCAGCGCTCGTACGTGCATTCCGCCTGAAGCAGAAGTGGGGTGGGCCTGTAGGTCGGTGGTCGAATCCACTATTGCAGCAAAACAGAGTCTTTCCCTCTGTGAACTGGCTTTTGGAGCATGCTCCTCCCTAGATGGTCACTTCCATTTGTGGGACCATGTGAAGGCAAGAGGGATTCCAGGATCAGGCCCTGGAGAAAGCTCTGCATTTCTAAGGGAAGGTATTTAAGGAACATCAAGTGGAAAGGGACACAGTTACATTCAGGATGGTTACATTCATTTTGTTCTTATGCATGGAATTTTCCGGAAAAGGATCTGGGGGAAATAAAAAGGGAATTATTCATTCAGAAGTGTAGTTCCCATAAAGTCCTAAAAGGAATGAGTTTGGTGCTTACCGATTTATGGGAATACATCTGCTGTGAGATGAGGAGAAACAAAAAGAACTGCTTCAGCAGCAAGAAGGGAACATGGGAATAGTCACAACGAAATGCTGTTAGAGAAGTCTGGAGCAGGTCTGGCAGTATTCCCTTCCTTAGAGGTCTGGAACCTTCTGGAAAGTAACTCAGGTAGGAGATGTATCAGGAGATGTGATGGGAAAGGTAATCTCCTCAGTCAGAAAGAACTGTGGTCAGAACTAGGAACAAGACTTCTAAGAGCAATTAGGTGAACAAGGTCTGCTCCAGTCTCTGTTCCTTCTTACCTTCAGTCTTGATTTCTGCAGTCTTTAAAGCCAAGGATGTTTCTCCAGGAGATGTCCTGAGGATAGCCATAAATCTCAGGGAAGAGTCAAAAAAAAAAGTGTTTGATACTTGATTTTGTAAATAAATGATTGAGTTGTGTGAAATATCTGATGGACTTATTCCGAATCTATGGTTTCTAAGACTTTGTTTTTTCCCTGTAACTCCTGGAATGCATTGGGGGGATATAGCATTCTAACCACAGCAGTGAGCAGAGGCACCAGTGTTGAAGTAAGCAGACGTTGCAGCAGCTGTGATCCAATGAGAATCTTGAACAGACAGAGAGAGAAACCTTGCCCCAGGAACAGAAGAAAACCTCTGTTCCCAGAGATGGATGAAAAGAACTTTTGTTTTATGCTAGAACAGCTCATCCTTAAAATAGTACTCAATAAATTGACATGGCCCATAAACACAGCTGTGGGAAAAGCTGTGAAAGATGGGAGGGACTTCACGAATGCAGATTCCTGGGTGGCTGCTGTTCGTGAAAATTGAAGCCACAAGAGAGCTGTTTTCTTGTGGAGAATTCTCCATTGCACAACAAGAGAGACTCCTCTCCCTAAGAGAACTGAGAAAGGCTCTTCTAGAGGTGGAAAACTGACTGAGAATTGTGGGTGTTGTATCTGTACATTGTCCGTGGGAAGGAAAGAGGGTGTGGGGGGAGAAGTGTTCNTTCCCAGATGTCTGTGTCAGAGCCAGGTACTGCTGTAATACATATGTTTAGGTACTACAACAAGAGTTTTCTGTCCTGAAAATGGCCTGGGTGCACCGGGAAAGGCTGCCTGCGATGCATATTCATCTCTCCTGACCTGGGTACTTCGGGTAAACAGAGATGTCTCTCCCTTTCCATGGGTCTCTGCCCGTGCCCTGTCTCATGAGGCTGCAGGGAGAGCCCCGGTAGCAGCTGCAGGGGTTTGTTGTACACGGTAACACTGAGAGTACCCGCCATGGAGGTGCAAGATTAACCTGTAATTATCTGCCTGAGCTGGGCAGTGTCGTGCACGCTGGCAGCGCTCGTACGTGCATTCCGCCTGAAGCAGAAGTGGGGTGGGCCTGTAGGTCGGTGGTCGAATCCACTATTGCAGCAAAACAGAGTCTTTCCCTCTGTGAACTGGCTTTTGGAGCATGCTCCTCCCTAGATGGTCACTTCCATTTGTGGGACCATGTGAAGGCAAGAGGGATTCCAGGATCAGGCCCTGGAGAAAGCTCTGCATTTCTAAGGGAAGGTATTTAAGGAACATCAAGTGGAAAGGGACACAGTTACATTCAGGATGGTTACATTCATTTTGTTCTTATGCATGGAATTTTCCGGAAAAGGATCTGGGGGAAATAAAAAGGGAATTATTCATTCAGAAGTGTAGTTCCCATAAAGTCCTAAAAGGAATGAGTTTGGTGCTTACCGATTTATGGGAATACATCTGCTGTGAGATGAGGAGAAACAAAAAGAACTGCTTCAGCAGCAAGAAGGGAACATGGGAATAGTCACAACGAAATGCTGTTAGAGAAGTCTGGAGCAGGTCTGGCAGTATTCCCTTCCTTAGAGGTCTGGAACCTTCTGGAAAGTAACTCAGGTAGGAGATGTATCAGGAGATGTGATGGGAAAGGTAATCTCCTCAGTCAGAAAGAACTGTGGTCAGAACTAGGAACAAGACTTCTAAGAGCAATTAGGTGAACAAGGTCTGCTCCAGTCTCTGTTCCTTCTTACCTTCAGTCTTGATTTCTGCAGTCTTTAAAGCCAAGGATGTTTCTCCAGGAGATGTCCTGAGGATAGCCATAAATCTCAGGGAAGAGTCAAAAAAAAAAGTGTTTGATACTTGATTTTGTAAATAAATGATTGAGTTGTGTGAAATATCTGATGGACTTATTCCGAATCTATGGTTTCTAAGACTTTGTTTTTTCCCTGTAACTCCTGGAATGCATTGGGGGGATATAGCATTCTAACCACAGCAGTGAGCAGAGGCACCAGTGTTGAAGTAAGCAGACGTTGCAGCAGCTGTGATCCAATGAGAATCTTGAACAGACAGAGAGAGAAACCTTGCCCCAGGAACAGAAGAAAACCTCTGTTCCCAGAGATGGATGAAAAGAACTTTTGTTTTATGCTAGAACAGCTCATCCTTAAAATAGTACTCAATAAATTGACATGGCCCATAAACACAGCTGTGGGAAAAGCTGTGAAAGATGGGAGGGACTTCACGAATGCAGATTCCTGGGTGGCTGCTGTTCGTGAAAATTGAAGCCACAAGAGAGCTGTTTTCTTGTGGAGAATTCTCCATTGCACAACAAGAGAGACTCCTCTCCCTAAGAGAACTGAGAAAGGCTCTTCTAGAGGTGGAAAACTGACTGAGAATTGTGGGTGTTGTATCTGTACATTGTCCGTGGGAAGGAAAGAGGGTGTGGGGGGAGAAGTGTTCTGAAGGTTTTATTCTGATTCTTACTATTCTTCTTTTAGTTTTGTTAATAAAATTTTCTTGATACCTTTCAAAGTTTGAGCCCGCTTTGCTTTTCTCCCAATCCTATCTCACAGCAGAAGATAGACCTACCTCATAAATTTTGTGCATTGGCTGGGACATCTCAAATTGGCTAACCTGAACCACTCCACCAGCATAACCAAGACTGAGAGAGATAAAAACTAATGAGCTTTGTCCTGAATCAAAGCTAACAATGGATACAGGGAAATGGTGAGGATTTACCAGTCCCCCAAAAGGAGCTGGCACCAATTGACATCAGACAGTCCTAGGCTGCTCAGAAAGAAAGAGGGAAGGGTATGACTGCAGTGGCCAGACGTGATGTATTGATCAGAAGAGAAACATCTCCCCTTCCATTTGTTAAATCTGTCTGTAGCTTCCATCATCAGTAATTTTGAAGCACAACCTTTTTGTCCTCTAGGACTAGGCTTCTTTTGAAACTACATAAAGTCAGAGACCCAACTGCAAGTAGACCATTAAGGACAAAGTGTTTCTCCACCAATATGGAAAGAAGTCCCTTCTTATCATGACTGTTGGCAGGAACTGCCTTCCCCTGGAAAATAAAGGGTATGTTAACACAACCCCTCCAGATCTTAGAGAGTAGTAGGTGGGGTAGGTCTTCCCTGTCTATAAATTCTCATAATGCTTTTGTTTTCACTTCTGTGATGCTAATAGTTTCCCTCTCTAATTTCCCAGCTAATTAGTTTATCTCTTTCCTGCAGGTTGGGGGAATAAAAACATAGCTCCTGCTGGAGTTCTCTGATGTTTAGGCAGACATCTTGAGAACACAGATCAAACTGATAGCAGGCTATTTTATAGGGCCTTAAAAGCCACTAAGAAACTAGTAAGGCCCATTAGACTTTCTGTCATGCATATGATGAGAAAAATATACCAGCATAAAACCCACTTTATTGTCCTGCCATGACAGCAGCAGCTATTGTGCTGGGAAGCTTTTTGGAAGGTAGCTCTACCTTAATGTTTCTGCTCTGCTGGCTGGTGAGGTTTCGGGGATGGCATCCAAACAGAGAGGCTTTGTGATAGGCTATCAGTGACCCGTGAGGAGTATAACACACAGCCTGCTGGTTTGACATGAAGGAGAAGCTCAATAAAAGCAGAGTGACCTCTTTCAGTTTCCCATTTCAAGCCTTAGCATTGACTTCCTTGCACAAAGATTGGCTCAAAGAGCTGGTACCACGCTGTATTCCAGGCTCTTCTCAGTGTGAGCAGAGTTTATCTGGCCTTCCTTAGGGGCCTTGCTCCTTTGCACTTTCCTCTCGGATATCTTTAAACAGACAGGAGAAAATACTGCACTTTGACAGAGGTCCGTATTTACTTGGTACAGCAAATATTTTGCATCGATTGAGCTAGAAATTAATGGCAAATCACACTTTTTGTTTTAAGTACTATTTTATAGTCTGAAAGGAAAACAAGTAATTACTTCTTCTTTGTCTTCAACAAATTGCTAAATAATTATTTGTCTTTTAAGAATAACTGCTCTGCAGTTGCAATTTGTGTGCTAGAGAATCTGAGACACCTTATAGAGTGTCACAATCTAGAAAAGTGCCTGCAAGACTAATTCTGACAGATGTCTCCCAAAGCTCCCTGTAAAAGGAGTTGTTACCAAGGTCCAGCTGATACTATGGTGAGAAATTCAGAAGCCAGCATGGAGTTACCTGCACCAGGTTTTGCCAGAGCAAAAAAACCTCCAGAGTTAGCCCTTCTCTTACTCCCCTAAAAGGAGGGTATGTCCATGGACAAATGATCAGAATTACCACTCCTGTAATTCTTCCTGATAGCATTTTTTGAAATTCTCTTTCATTTTGGTTTGCAACAGAAAACATCTGGAAATGTTCAGGTTGGTGAATCTAGATTAATTGAGGGGTTTTTTTTATTATTCAAGATGGACCATGGTTTTTATTTTCGTAGTTGAATTTCTGTCCTTAAAACTCTCTAGCCAAGCAAAACACTTGGGGCTGCTAGATATGACACACATCTCCAAGGTGTGCTCAGAAAAGACCTGATGGCACAGCCAGTGACTGACAGCAGCTTCTTATCATTAGTTGCTTATCTTCCCAACAGATTGCTAGATTGTTGTGCAATTTCTCCTGACCCTTCTCCTGCATTTACACCATTGTGACAGAGGAGGCCTATAGGAAGCTCCTTACAGAGCTATTTTGGTTTATTCCAGACGCTGTCTAAAGATGATGGGTGATGAGCTTTTTTTCCCTTGCGACCTTGAGATATTATCTTAGCCCTGTTCAGATCTTACCAGCCTGGTAACCTGGGACTCAGTCTGGCTTCCTTCTGGCGTGTGGCAATGTGAGCTGCACTCAAATCTACACTTGGATTATCTCTCTGAAATATGCTTTGGTGTGTTTTTTATTCAGTATCACTAATTGTGTTTCCCTATTGAGAGTGTTTTCTTCACTTAATGAATAATTCACCACTTGATTGCGTATATGAGCAAAGTGTGATATGTGTTTTGGAAGCTGCTTTACAATCTATTTTCTGTAAGTTTGCGTTTAAAAATACTGGTTGTTTTGCACCATGACAAACTTGGTTTGTTCTGATTGAACTTAGTGATAGAGCAACTCCGTATTTCTAGTATGCTCTGACTTTAAAACTTACTGAAATTTGTGCCACTACTCTTTAAAGACAAAGAAGTCCTATATGTACTTCACTAGTCATAAGAGGCAAATTCATAATAGTACCCTTCAAGAGCACCTCTGAAAGATATTACTGTTTTAAATGACTGCCAACTCCCCCTATTCTCAGACCAAACTACAGAAAACCACCAGCCCTTACTTACTATTTTATTACTATAGTTGTTATTTACAAATGCTAGATCTGCACTGATATTTTCCCCTAAAATTCAAAAACAAACCCAGGAAAAAAAATACCAAGGAGCAGCACTCAGACTTCTACGTTCAAGGCTGGATTAATAAAGCTAGTTGTTCTTCAGCCAGCAAGTGTCTGTGGGACAAATGTGGGAGTGTGTGTGCCCTGCAGCCACCGCTCCCCAGCCCACTCTGTGAGAACAGTCAGAGCAATGCAAAATCCTGGGAATCCAGGTCCTTCTGTCTGAAAGCTGCCTTCACATTCACTGCCTGTTTGCTTTCCAGAGTGTGTATGGCTTGGTTAAACTGTTACCTGTGCACTGGCATTTTTCTCACTTAAGCAGAGATGAACTCTGTAAGTGATGAAGCCGGCTCATAACAGAAGCAAAACTGCTGTGACTTGGGTGATCAATCACACTAGTTAATCCATGCATAAAAGCTGAGCTTCAGCTCTTAACTGTACACTGGCCATAATCTCTGACTTTAATTTGCATTTCTTAGTTACAGAAATAGGAAACTTAACTTTGAAAATGTTCACGTTATTTCTTAGACTGCTCCTGAGGCTTTAAGAGACGCCCTTGGTTATTTAACACACATGGTGTTTCTGATCTCTACAACATTGGTTTACTGCAAATTCTTAACAGTTCCCAACCAGAGTTTCAAACAAATCAATAAAACACATAAACACTCAAGGCAGAAGGTGAACTTGGTATCAAAAAATCCTGGTTTGAATGTAAACAGTTTGAGGTAAATAGTTTTTGTTTCGATCAGAATTGTTTATTACCCTTAGTCCATTTCAAATGTTGCCTTATTGTAATTTGCATTATTTATGGTGGAGATTTTTTTTTTAACACCCTGCAACTTTCCTTATGATTTAAAAGCAAACTTTTCTTTTTGATTTGAGCTGCTGGTAGAGGGCTCTGTCTAAGGGTGAGAATTAATGCCGACTGCCCCATCCCCTGCCAGGCTGCGCTGACTCCCTCTGCCGTCCCTGCAACCTCTCCCATGCTGCTAAGGTCCATGTCAGACAGGGCCCCCTGACAGGTTCCCCTTTCAGTCACTGCTTTCTTCTGAGAGCTGTCACCACCCCCTGGAAGCACATCCTCAGTGTAGACACAGGGCTCCTATCAGCCCCGGCGGCAGGCTGGAGATGTGAAAGTAAAATTTATGCCTAGTGGGACTTGGGTTGTGTTGGGCGTGTTCGGGTTTGGGGTTACTGCAGAGCAGGCCGTGCTTGCACTGAGCATGGGAATGGATCCTGCCCGAGGCAAGCACAGAAACTGCCAGCAGCGAGTCCTTCCTCCCCTCACTGTGAGACTGAGGCTCACAGGGAGATGTTTAAAAAGCCTTTGGAAGAGGTTTCCCTGAATGCCAAGCGGCAGGATTGTCACCTGCAGTTATCATTTTTAATTGCTTTGCATCGGTCTGTTATCAATGGCAAATGTGTTAAGATATTCCTCATAAAGTTATTAGGAGGAATATTGAATGTAAGCAGTCATGCATGGGAAAAGCAGGAGGTGTTGAAGGGAGATCACATAAATATATATATATATATGTCTCTGTCATTTTGGAATATGCTAATCTCTCATTGTTGTTTGTTGCATATCACATATATATATATATATATGGGTTTGCTCTCCTTGGCATACTTTGTCTTTAATTGTTGCTGTTGGGCCATTCTGTTGGTTCGTTTTTCTGTTTTGTGTTTTTCTTTATGTTCTAATTATGGCCTTATCACTGAAATTTCATGAGTACTGGGCACCCGTGCCCAGGCACTGACAGTGGGGGGCTGCAGGGCCTCCACCCTCTGTGGGGTGAGGCCAGAGGCTATTCTGTACTGGACACAGCTATTGCCAGCCAGCTCCAATGGACCAGCTGCAGGGCACAGCTGCACTTCTGGGAAAATGTACTTAAGAAAGGGCAAAATGAGGAAAAACAGTGTAAGGAGCAGCTCTGGTAGCTCTGGTACCCGGTCACTCGGTATTAGCCGCGGCAATAGTGTTTGCAAGTTATAGCAGTACTGCAAAAAAATCAAAGACCAACAAAGTCCCTACAGAAGCAGAGTGAAAACAAGGTTTTCAGGTTGAGAAACTGTGTCCTGTGATTTTATTTCTTCCTCACCTTGACCAGCTGCATAGCTTTCTCATCCCTTTTCCCCTCCCCGAACTTTCCTCCAGAGAGAGTGTAATGGCTTTATTTTTGTTTTAAGATTGAACAACTTTTTCCAATTGGTGTCATTGAAGTCTATTTAACTTCAAGCCTCACCACATGCTGTCAATGCAGTACTGCTGCCAATCAACATGGAAGAACCTTGAATGAACTGTTTCTGAACTTTATATTAGAGTAATTCATATTTGGACCCTTTCCCTGCCCACACACCTCTCCGCCCACGTTTCCATTTCCTTGCCAAGTCATGTAAAGCTCTGATCTTTTTAACCAACTAAATTTTTTGACTCCAAATAGAAAGCAATATAAAAGTTGTACTATTAGCCTGCATCATCCTTTCTCACCCCTTGACACTATAACTAAGTTTAGCCAAGTTAGATTCAGTGCAAAGGCTTTAATTTCCAGAACAAGGAACTTTGCTTGTTTCCAATAAATATTCTCTTTGTCAGCATCCACTTTTCCCACTGTGCCTTCCAGTGTCAACTCTCTGGCCATGATTCAAATAAATTCATGCAAACATTTGTATGTGAAGTGAGCTTTGAGATTCCTGTTGCTGTCTGGACTGGACTGCTGTCATTATGTTGTTGGTGCATTTCTATTCTAGAACAAGAGGTGCAGCTGTTGTAGTTTCCCCATATGTCAATAAGGTAGAATGCACATGTTATGGTTTCATACTTGTCCACGAGAATTTAAAGAAAATTTTCTTATATGGCAGGTTCATTCTGATTTTAATCAACTACGTCAAATCATCCTACTGTGATAAAATGGATCAATTCTATGAACATCTTATTTATCTTTTTATTTTAATTTCAGTTTGGGTCCTATGAGCCTACAGATTTAGGGGTGCTGACAAAATACATTTTCCTAAGTTATTTTACTAGTAATAGGATCTGTTCTGAGAAACAAAATAATGTAGAAGTTTCAGTGAGCTGAGCTAAACACTGGTGATAAATGTGGGAGGAGTTTGCCTTCTCTTTCCGACCTATGTGAAAGTTGCAAGATTTTGTAGCTGTGCATAGTAAATCCTACTGCATTTTCTTTCTGACTGCTTTCTTGAGAAAACAAAGCTTCAGTTTCCACTTGGTTCTAGTCTCCCTCTAAACTACACTCTTTAATTAGACCTCTAGAAAACTGTCCTGTAGAGCTTTTCCTGCTGCCATTGCACATTCATTAATCTCAATACAGAAGTACTCCTACCCATATCCATGTGCTCAGTGCCTCATATCTACTGGCATTTGGTCCAAAATACCTTTTTGAATCTGATTCCTATCTCTGCACTGGATCATGTGCATACTAAACTCCCTCCTGAGTATATCTCCTGTACCTGTGACTGATGGAGTGTTACTGCTAGCCAAGGCAGGTCAGTGAGTGTATGCTCCTCCAACCTGTGCAGCTTGGCTTTAACAGCCAAGTATTTTCTATTTGCTGAATCACGTTCTTGTATTAAGGCAGAAAAATGCAAAGCCTCAATTTATGTGAAGACCATTTCCTCTGCCATTGATGCCTTAAGTCTTAGCTTTTATATCTTCTAGATTCTGTGCTGTTTTAGGGTATAGTTCTGGGTTTCATATTAAGTGCTACTAAGCTCTCTTCACAGAGTAGGGAGACAACAAAATTCCTTTTCTAGCTTGATACCAAGGACAACCGATGCAACTTTCAGGCCCAAGAACAAAAACAAGGGTGAAGTGAGAAGAAAAAACAAGGAGGATGGAGCTTCATAGCCTGAAGCTGTGGTTGGACAATTAATTCCAATATACTAATGGACCAGAACTTATAAAAGTGTGAGACCTTGTGATCGGTTGTCCATTTTGTGACCATTTTGGGGTGCATCTTGGGTGTAGCCCAGCTGGGCTCTTGAGCTGCCCAGGTGTACCCAGTGAGGCTTTTTAATAAATACCTACTTTATCCTTTTGCTGTCTGGTCTCTGCTCCAGGTCAGCCTCGAGAAGGCACCACCACCATACAGTGATGGCAGTGATCACACAGGTATCCCAAAGCACTCAAGCAATGCAAATCACACAAATAGGGCAATGCCCATTAATAACAGGGAGTGTTAAATTTATTAGCATCTTGCTAAAAGAGTAAGTGGGTAAATATCCTAGTCAGGTCCATGTTCCTTCTGTCTTAAGTACCAGATTTTGTCAAGTCAAAATCTAGAACTAAATTTCACGTAGCTTAAAAATAGAAAATAAGAAAACCCATAGGCAGTAAATGTTCCCTGTGAAAGCAGTGACGCATCCTCCAACTGGATGGCAAATATCTTCTGCTTAACAGATAACCTTACTGTTAAGGTGCTAGTCATAAACTGCAGCTGTATTTAATGGTTATTGCTCTAAGCTGATTTTGAAGCACACTTCTTATGTTGTAATTCTGATGGATCAATTTCCTACATGAAATGCATAATTTTAATACAATATAGAACAAATTTGCTCATGTTTGAGGATATCAGTTGTAAAGAGGTTTAAAGATTTCTGTTGGCTTTATTACCTGGCTGCTAAATATGACTAAATGAAATAATGAGAATAGGACTGACTGTAAATTTAAGAATAAAATAGGAATCTCCAATTTTGAAGACTCCTCAGTGTTAAAGAATCTTTTTTGCAGTCCAGAATGAGAGACATGAGAGACTGTCTCACATTGCCAGCTCATAGTGATTTTTNGAGACTGTCTCACATTGCCAGCTCATATTGATTTTTTTTTTTTTGGTCACTTCAAACAGGCTATGGATATGTGCATTTTAAAAACCAGGCATCTTTAGCTAGGAAACAAGCTGCTGGCAGGTAAAAATCCATACCCAACATGAAGGAGGATTTCCTTAACTGAGAAAACAACTTAGCACTAAAATCATCACAAGCAATGTATTTATTGGAAGAACAAAGACCATCCATCTTTTGACACAAAAGAAAGGGTCAGGGGGGAGAAGAGTGTATGAAATGTTGCTACTTGAACAGTGAATTTCTCTATGAAGCACTCTCCCAGGATATACCAGATTTGTGCTTAAGATCTCAGTCTTATTTATCTTCACGATTTTTGTTGAAATTCTAACAACAGATCTGAATTGAGGCAAAGGGTATCATGTGGTAGCACAGCCAGCCTATGATCTGTTTCAGGTTTCCACAGCTATTTCTCTAACTTGTGCTGCCTAATGCAGCTGTGGAAGGTGCATCTCACTGTGGTTTCAGAACTAGGACAGAAATGCGGCCCAAGAGTTTAAATCTACTGACACGTTCTTGGTTTAATATGTAAAAGTTATTTCTTCTTCTGTTATGAGATCAGAAGCTTTTAGATGCAAAACTGTCTGGTCACACCAGGAAGTGACACCAGCTGGGAGCTCGTTCCCTATCAAACATGATGTTATTTCAAGGCAGCTAAGAGTCCTTAAGTGCATCCTGGTGGAGTTGAAGTGGCTGCTGTGGAGAGAGGAAAATTTTATGATATGGAGCAGATTCTTATTTCCGTCACTGCCAAGAAGGTCTCACTGTTGATGCTTTTAGTAGTGTTGTCCAAACATGCTCTGTAGCGCAAATTGGTATGGAAATTATTGAGTCCTGCCTTGGATTTGCACATTCCACATTAAGGCCTTTCTTAAAGATTTATAGAAAGCAGCTCTTGACAGACTATTCTAAACAGCTTGAGGGGAAAATAATTTTTCCGCCACAATGACAAAAGCCTATCAATTCTTTTGAGGAGCAGGAGCTTTTCCCACCTCCCATCTCCCATATACACAGCCTGGTAAGCACCATCATGGATGCCCGATACTACTCTCTAGCCTCATTTTTGTTGTTACTAATTACCCAGACTTGTGATGTTAAATTTTTAATGCAGTTTTAAATCTATCATTTTCTTCCCCAAGGATTTTAGCACAGGCATTCCTGGGAAATACCTGTCAGTTGTTATTTTTCAGGCTGTTTGGAAAACAACACTCTTTTTCTTCCTGGTTCCCCAAAGAAACCATTTGTTTCATGTTCATTCCTTGAATTGTCATTAATTATACCAATCAGGCACTTCTAACAGCTTCACTTTTTTCGAATAATAGACTTTTTCTAGATTGGAACAGGAAACCGTGTTGAAAGAGAAAATTATGTGGGTTTTGAGATAACACTGAATCTTCTTTCACAACAGAGTTTCTGCCTAAAGTATTTGTTCACCTTCTTACCCTTCCCTCATTCTTCCTTTAAGACCGTATCACAACATCTTGAAATTTTTCCCCCAACCTTTTTATGTTAAAAAGTAATCTTTAGCACTAGCAGCTTTTCACAACTTATAGATCCACACGACACGCTAGTTTCAACATTTGTTGTAATGTGGCCTGGGGGAACTTTATATTTGGCTGATTCATTTAGACGATCCTATTCCACGTATTGGAAGTCTCCTATTGAGTAAGATTGCAGCATCATTTCTTTGTGATTCAAACTTTTGGACTGGGATTTGGAACCACATTTTGGTACTGTTCCCTGATAGTGAGCTATTTCCATGGTAAAGAACTACTAAGAGCTTTGCAGATTTTCTTGCACTCGACTTACAAGGAGAGATGGATTAGAGGATGGTCATGACATAACAAAGTTTGTAATTTGCCAACCGGAATTAAAATCTGAAAAAGGAGCAAAGATACAGGAGGCTGAGGAAATCCTGTTCTTAAAATGTAGGTGTTCAAGTAGTGGTTTCTGTATGAGGAATGACCGAGCAGGCTTAGACTTCTCAGCTTGCAACAGAGAGGATGTAGTGGGAGGAGAGTAGAGATCAACTGAGTAAGGAGCAGTGTGGAGAGAATGGACAGGGATGTGCTGTTTGTTGTTTCATCTAACATAAAATCTAGGGTGCTCAGATCAAGGAAGAACCAGGGTAAAAATGAGTTCAGGGAGATTATTTCTTCACCTGAGCTTGAAGTAGGTGTATGGATCTCCTTGGTAAAGGATGTCATTCATTTTAAAAAGTTTGCATGAGTTCAAGAATAGAATGAAGAAATGTTCAAAAAACAGTTCCATGGTGGATTATCAAATAAGACAAACCACATCACTCTCAAGAAATCTGAGCTGAAAGCAGCCTGGGACAGTAGCTGGGAGGGTCCTTTACTTTGCCCTTTTCTCAGTCAGGCGCCTGCTTCCGGACACTATCAGAGACATGGCCTGGAGGGGCCCTTGGACTGAATCAGTACAGCCTTTTCTGTGCTCCCCAGTCCAAGCTGATATTGCTCATTGTGAGACTCCACTGATTGCTCATATTTTGCTTTGAACTATGATAGAGGACTTCTCTTTAGACTGTGGCTGAAGCAAGATTCCTATTCTACCCACTGAGTCCCAGTGAGACAGAGGCCACTCGGATCCCTTCAGAGATACAAGCCCTCAGGGAAAAGGTTTCTATTTTCATCATCATTTCTATTTTCATCATCATCACCACACATTCCCATGGTAAGTGTGCCACTTACCCAGTATAGCACATGTATTAGCAAATAGCAAATGCTTCGGTACAGATTACTGCAACATAACCTATCAACAAATATTTTACTGAAGTGAAATGCCCAAACAGAGGGAATTATTTTATTTGCCACCCAGATGGATTTCCAAGAGACATGTAATGTTGAGAAAGTGTCAGAA